>VURO01011535.1:2319-14006 GCA_015108175.1 Pelvicachromis taeniatus
ACAGACGCAGAAGCGGAAGGTTTTCTTTTCACGCAGCCCGTGGCAGTGCCATGGGCGGCTCAGCCCAGCTCGTGCCAGTTTTTTTTTTTTATCATTATGCTTTTAATGACCAGAAATATACCATTACAACCCTTACATCTAACTTTGGCTACATTGGTGATATTCCAGGCTCTTGAGATATTGCCACATATTAATATTACTGTTGTCCGTTTTCCAGGCGGTGGAGAAATAGGGCTGTGAAAGCGTCGTTTGGCCTTTTATGAGGCTTTTAATGACCTGTAACTTGTTTGAATCGATGATAAAGAGATTAAGCTTGAGCCTGCCTTTCATGGGAGAATTTTTTGATTCGAGTTATACTCTTTATATTGGTAGAATGATTAGTGCTACTACTTACCGGGAAAGGTAATTACTGTGTTTACGCAGGCACAACCTGCCTGCACTTCCAAAGAGCTCCCCACTGGCTGGGCGCCTCGGCTGATGCTATCGGGCCTGTAATTGATACCGTGATAAAAATCTGAGGGCTGATCATACCCGTTAATGAACGGTGTGCGCAGGAGGGCAGCTGACAGTCCAATCCACCCACATGCCGTCTGTGGGATCTGTTGTCCCGCATAGACATGAGGAGACTGTTCCCATCCAGGCCCATAGGCTCTGCCCGCGCTCTCTGTGTAAACGGTTTCTTCCTGTGGCCTGTTGGGCTGTACTGCACCAGCCCGAACGAAAAGCCTTCTCGCAGCTTAATAGACTTCACTGTGTGCCACTGAAGGTTTGTGCGACCACGTTTGTCATGTATGAGTTCACTTATATGTTTGGCCCTCTATGTGTGGGGCTCAATCGACCCTATTTATGGTGCTTTTTAACAAATCCAGCCCACTGGTATGTGAGCTAGGGTCTTAGCGTTGCGTATGAATGCGCTATTAATGCCTCAATGCAAAACGGCTAACTGCACTTTGGGTCAGAAATAACTATTTTATACAAATACATTTATTTTTGCATATTTCACTAGTAAAAACGCATTAACAGGTTGTCTGTGGTTAGATTCATTTATTTGCTTACTTGTTTGTTCTTACTTTAATTTACTTACAAAGCCAAAATGTAAAAAAATAAAATAAAAAATAAAAAAAAATCTTTGGGCAACCAATATTTCAAAAAATTAAAAATTCCTTTTAAATGTTAAATTTATGCACACCTGTAATATAAAATAGATCAACAAATAAATAAATTTCATTTAAAAAAAAACATGAATACAATTTGAATATTTGCTTTGTTGCGTGTAAATCCTGCATCACTTCCAGTGTAACTGATGTAGGATGTGTGGTGGGGGGGGGGTGCACTGCTGTTGTTTCGGTGACAGGCCCAGTTTAGTTTGGCTGAGTAACAATGAGCATTTCTGTGGCTTTTAACAGCACATCAGGCTAAATGTGCCCCCCACACCCACACCCTTTTTTTTTTTGGACATCATTATGCCCCAAAAATAAATAACTGTGACTTCATAGTTCCCGATGCTCAGAGCTGCTAACTTTTCAGGTCGGTCAGGAGTGACTTGACAGTGTTTTGACTGAGCTGAGGTGACCGTCACCTTTTGGCATCATTGTTTCTGTTTGTTCCAAAATGATAAAACTGAGAATAAATCAGCCAAATTCACTCAAAGTGTGTTGACTGGAGGGAGGATCAGTTCAACACTTGTCAGGAATATCAATAATAGTTTTTGTCATTCCTCTATGCTTATGATTTATTTTATTATTGTTGTTTTAAGGGTAGAAGGCATAACTGCATAACTGGAATGCAGCTCGACTGCCACAGTGCTGTTGCTGATTTTTGCTGGGTCAGAATACTTTATTAATCCCTCAGAAAATTAAGTATGTACAGTATGCAGCTCGATCATGTTGTGGGCTTTAAAAAAAAAAAAAAAGATTTTCTAAATCACAGCCAACTCAAAATCAAGCATAGACACAGCAGTTGTATCGTTAGAAAAGCAGTTAAATATGAAAAGTCTGGCGATGATCCATAAAAGGCCCACAGACAGGATTTCTTCACACAAAGCACGTTAAGGTCTGAGTTTGGTATACATGCTGGAATCTGGGTGTCATAAGCTCTATTTTGCAGCTGTTGATTCTTTTCCCCTTTTGCAGCAAAATCCCAAGTGACTCAGTATATCCAAACATTAAGATGGCCTTTGAGTACACACGCTCCCTGACTGGAGTCGTTCATGTTTTCCCGGATACCACTTGGGGTTCGCAAAATACTCCTTCATGGTGGTGGGGTTACTTCCTGCGGGACCTATGGTCATCAATCAGGACAGCAAGTGATACCCCCCACTGCGTCTTCAGCAGACCCTGTGTGCTCGAAGGGCGGCAGGTGGGCTAGTTTCAGATGTTGTTTCTTATTGACGCAGAGAACAAAAACATTATATTTTGAAAAAAGTGACGCGTCTCAACATGGCACGCCATTTTCATGCTAAAAAGTCAAAAACAATTTATTTTTTAAAATTTTTTTTTAAGATTTACAGTCTGATGTATGTGAAGATGACTGTAACTGTTTCGGGTCAGATGAATCCAGTAGCTGCGTACAGTTTATTTTTTAGTTCTCTTTGAATTGTAATGTAAAACGATACACACAAGCATTTATTTAGTTTCAAAAACTTGGATTCCTCGCTTTAAATTGATAAATGCATTTGCCACGTAATGTGATACACTTTAAACGCAAGTAATACCACGAAAGTATGCAGATGCCCAGGCTTTAGTACTTCTGGGCACTGAGTTTGTTGGTCTTAAGGGTCTTACCTCTAAAACTTAGACTTGAAAGGATTCTCAAATACCAAAAACTCAAACAGATACTTGGAGCGATGGATGGGAACTTGGCCTCCTTGAGCCTAATGGATATGATATTAAGTACTATTAATACTCCAAGCAGAAATGAAACGGTGACAGAGGTGCCTTTAAAAAGCTAGAACAGGCGCTCCTGTCTTCAACTGTAACAATCCATCAGCGTCTGCCATGTGTACAGGAGGGAGGGAGCGTTCTTCAGAGAGCAAAGTTCAGTTTATGAATTTGACACTTTGCTTGGTTTGAGGCATTTTACATTATGTCCTCTTTTCACTTTAAGGGGGAAAACGACCCTATAGGCTCACCAGGACTCACTCGCTCACTCACTCACTCCGCTGCCTTTGCACGAGTCAAAGTCAACAAGAGAGCATCTCAGGACAGGCGACATGGCAGGTCTTGGAAAAAGCAACGAAAGATACACGAGAAACCTTTTAGAAAGAGAGTGGCAAGTTGGCAAAGTCTCAGCTGTAGAGAGGAGGCCGGTGTCAGCACTTCTAGTCATGTCTGAAATTTCAAATGAATAGCCTTGGCGTGGAAACGTGGTGCCTGCAAGCATGTACAACGCTGGAACATGCGAGGGTCCTCGTCCTTGACGAGCAGAACATAATTTTTTGACAGGCGTGTGAGAAACACTCATGAATTAAAACTGTCAGAGCCGCCAGCCTGATGTTAATATTATCTTGAAAAAAAATTAGACTAAATTAGATCAGACATGTAGAAAAGAAAAAAGGGAGTCTATAGTTTAAGTTATACATGCAAAAAGACGTGCGTCCTTCATAACACAACAAAAAGTTGTAAATATTCTAATTAGATTCATATATAATTAATCCATTTATGTGTTTTATTTCACCAAGGATGTAAAGATCAAAGCGGCGGGTCTGTAAAAATCCTTGTAATGCAGTCACTACTGGCTTCTTTCCCCCGCTGACTGTCCACAGGATTTCCAAGCAGGCAGAGTTACAGCTCTGCAGTCTAGGGGATGATAAATGTCTCCCTCCCATGTTCTTACTTGCTCTGCCAGCTCACCACATCAACCAGATGCTCTAAAAGTAAAAGGGACAGAGACATGATGATGACATTTGGCTTTCTAAATGAAAACGTATCATTTCACTTTTTCTCTCAGGAGATTCTGCTGCTGCTGTTTTTTTCTTTTCTTCTTCTGCCTTTGAGGATACGGCAATACAGCGATGAAGGGAATAACCACAGGATCACATCAAATTGCAGAGGCCAGATTTGATTATTATACACAGATGACTAAAAGACCATGAAATTATGTTTGCAAACACAATTAAAATGCACCCTTTGAAAACAATGCCATGACAGTAGACATATATATATTTTTTGAAACTAGAAGAATGCTTGTAATTTGTCATAATTTGTGCATATTGTCAGTAAATATCAGCGTCTACAGCAAAATCCACTCCTTTAGTGGAAAGTCAAAACACAGGCCTTCATGGAAATTTGTCAGCAGTTTTGCTAAAATTGCGTGTCTATTTTAGTCGAGATGTTGGCAAAGCGAGAGACAGCATGAGAGGAAGAGAAGCCTCTCTAATTTGTGGAAACTATAGAATTAATGTCCTACCAGAATGCCCATCTGTGACTTGTTTAAAGTGTGCTGAAACATATGCCGCGCCACACACATGCAAAATGCTACCACCAAATAAAATAGTTCATTTCTGGCTCAAATTCTTATTAGGTGATAATAGGATGATGACTCTTCTCCCAAAAAATGCAAGTGGTAAACCACGGCACTGTCTGTCGGTCTGAGGAGGAAAATCCTGCATGAAGCTCAGCTGGAGCCTTCAAACGGGTGAATGGGCGTTATTGTGTTTGGAGAGAAGATTCAAAAGCAGCGTAATTACTGCAAATTATATGGGATTTAAAGGAAGCCTTACACAACATGACTTTTTCCTGTTTTTTCCTTTTTTAAATGATCAACATTAGCACGACCCTTTATAAGATTTGCCACTGTCAACGATTTTAAAACAGAAGAAGAAGAAGAAAAAGCTCCAGTCTCTGAGTGTGTGACTTCCTGAGTGCTTTCTGATTTCCTGACCCTCTCCGTGGCGCTCGTCCTCAACTTCATTCATTCCAGGAGTCTTTCCAATGAATTCAAAGTGTCTTTAAGAAAATGCTATTCCAAAACGGACCGGGGACTATTTTCAGCTGCAAATGGATACATGCTCTTTGCCCCAGTGGTTATGTCAGTAGTACATGAGGAATCAAAATAAACTACACTAGTAAAAGAAATGTGCTAAACCACTGCGACGGTGTTATTCATTGACTGTTTTTTATATATAGCATCAGAATCATAAGTGCATTTTCATTTTTTTTGTCACTAGAAACATCAGATTTTCATTTATCATAAAACTATATTATTTAAACTTTCGATGACACGAGTATTTTATGTTAATAGATGATTATGGAGACACCAGACAGTGACACAAGGACAAAGGTAGAAAGCACCAGGCTTATCCCTCATTATAGAAACCTCTCCAGCCACATTAGGGCATCGATGTAGTCAAAGTGCATAAAGTTCCTCTTTTATTTTTACCGTAATGTGGCAGCTGTTCCCCATGAACACCAGGATTCTGCGTACAGTTCACTTCTTCACTTTAGAGGTCAAAAAGTCAAATCATAGCTTGTTTGCAGACGTCACGTGGAAGTGAACGCACACGATTTTATTTAAAGGAAAGGCCAGAGAAAGTACTCTGTAGTTGGTTTATGGGATTAGGCCTTAATAAGCTAATAAAACAATGTTTTTACAATTAGTGAGCGAACGACGCTTGTACCTAATGAAACTTGCTCTTTGATATCACTCTGGGATTCTTTTTTTGTCACCCACCTGCCTCGTCTTCCTACATGTATGTCCTGCAGCACATGCTGCTCACCCCATGATTCACGCGATTACAGGAAGTTGAACGCACTGGTCTGTAAGTGCAGCTCTGAGTCATGCAGAACCTGTTGTTCTGCTGAATGCAGCGCGTGTGCCGTAGGACCAGGCGCGAATGTTGTCATCACATCATGAGTTCATAAGATAATGCAACCAAAGGTGAAAGGTAAACAGCAACGAATGTCATTAATCAAACTTTTGACCTTGCCTAGCAACTGCCACTCCCAAAAGCGTTTGCGGCGAAGGCGCCAGTGAGAGCTGCCAACCCCTATCAGCTGTCAGATTTTAAGGAACTTGTTGGCCAATAACCAAGACAGACACATGTCTATATCAATGCAAATTTACACTGACCTATTGACTTTAGAAACATCCGGGAAGGAATAAAACATATACATAACTGTTTGACCTTTCCCGTATTGACAGTGTCATCAGGTTTAAACAACCGGTATTTGGGTTTGTGTGTTTGTGAGCAGCGAGGCCCAGGAAACTGTGTCCTGCAGTCAACTGCCACGCTCAACCAGCGCACAATGAGTGAGCGAGCGGCAGACAGAGAACCCTTTGAAGAACACGGAGCGCAACCAGTTGTGGAGAACCATGCGTGCTGCTGTTATTGGTGCTTTTCACTCAGACACGCCTCTCCCGTCGCAGCACTCGCACGCAGCAATGACCCAAAGGGTGGCTGTTAATTTGGCATGGCCAAAACATGGGACTGAACTGAATGAAGGGTCTGATGAGCGGGCAGCTCCGCGAGCCAGACCCAAAGACACAAAACCAATATGGAAATAACCCACATGGCATGGTGTGCATGTAAAAGAAAACAGACATGTAGAAAATATCTGTTTTGACAATGAAACGTGGTCGTGTAAGTGATACTGGAGGATATTTAATAAGCATAATAGAGTAGGATACGGTGTTCAGGTGTGAGATACACAGTTGCAAAATGAAATGATGGCAGCAAGCAGTGCAAGTTTGATGTCAAATTGTGTAAAAAAAAACAATTTTTTACAGAAATTACTGCAGATTATATTAAAGAACACACACACAAATATTTCTATGAAACTCATTAAACTCCACAGAGCACATGATGTGGGTGGCTACTGGCTGTCCTCTCATTCATCGCTCTATTGTAGACTGAGACAACCACAAGTCACACTTCCAAGCCACAATAACAAGGTGGGCCTCTGTAGAAATGCTTAAACTGCATTCAATTGTCTGGTGAACCCTGTGTCTGTCAGCTCCACAACTCTCTCTGTCACAGTGTGAGAAACACAATCAGGTCTTATTCCCTCTTTGAGACGCTTTTTAGTAGCTTATTAAAGAAGGATTCAATGTTTTGGCGAACAGGGGTGAGTGCAGCTCAAGTTCTTCTTTATGGTGACATTTTGTTGACTAAATTGTATCCAAGCAATTAACGTAACTTTTGATGTGTAAAAAACCATCACTTGTTGTTAGTTTACAGACGTTTGATATATTAAATATTGTCTTTTTACGTCGTGCGACTAGACTTGTCAGTCTAGTCTTGTTTATGCCACATTTACATCTCATAATGCATAAAAGTATTTCCGTTAACAGCTTCTTCATGGGAAAAGGTGATGAAAACAGTTGGACGCGTAGATGGCCGACACAAAAGGTGAGTGTCAGCGTGTTAGAGGAAATGCTTCAGCTCTTCCTGCTCTCAGCCGCTCAAGAATGATGAAGCTGTCCCTGTGCACGCTAAGGCTATCTGTTACTGAGTTAACAAGTTAGCTGCCGCTCTATAATTGAAATCCAAGGCTGTCTGTCTGTCACATGGAGAAAAAAAAACAAATAAACACACATGTGAATTTGACGAGGTTCTACTCGGGGGTCGCTACGTGCCAAAGAACGCCGAGTCTTTGTCCATTAAAAACAGGACACCGTATGGATACGGCATCGTGCCATCTTCAGTCCACCTGCAAATGCAAAGAGGGGAATTCTTGGAGGAAGGCTTATATTTCCCCCAAAGAAAAGTTTGTTTCTGCTAGACTGGCTGGCTGACCCAGAGAAAACACGGGGAAAAGTAAGGTGAAGCCGCCCCGCTGCTCTCACTGTGCAGCAGGTTGCATTAGTCCCAACTCGCACACACATTATGATTTAATTTAAGTGAAACTGATTCAAAATAAATTCAGAAATAACAGCATGTTGAGGTTTTCGTGCACATAAAGCATCAAAGTGCATTTTGTGTAAGTTACAATGGTTTATGATGGCTATCCTTCACATTTCATGCCATGAAATGACATTTTCAAATTTATTAAAACTTTATTCACATGCATGTAACGCAGTAGATGTCAAACAAAGATTAAAACAGTGTGTTGACATACAATTCTGTCTATGCCTCATTCAGATGTCACACACACACACACGCATGCATGCACAGACACGTACACGCAAACACATGCGCACTCCCACACACATTAGTCTAACTTTTTTTCTTTCTTTCTTTTTTTTTTTTCTTACCTGGTGACCTTTGAAAAGCTGCCACTTTTCCAAACTTAATAAAAGGTGTGACAAGGCCAACAAAAGAAGAGAAAACATGCTAAAGAAAAGCATGGCTGAAGATCTCAGAGCCAGCTTGGCAACATACTGGTAACATGATTGGATAGAAGCAGCACATACCGGAGAGGCTGAGTTTTCATTAGCTGAGTCATTATCTATTGTTCACAATATCATCAAAAGAGGATTCACAGAAATACTCACAAATCTTTACAAGCACGGGATGAAGACAGCAATATTTGTTCTCTGAATTTAACCAATTTTAAGTAAAAGTGTGTGTAAGTGAGTTAATATGCTGCAGGGACACCGGCAACTCTGAGCTAGAGCTTCGTTCAAGGTCAAGCATGGGGAAGCCTTTAAGGCGTACTTCACTAGTCATGGTTACCTTGTATCCTACTCAAACGTCATTGTCCCCCCTCCCTGTGCTCACGCTAACCTCAGCTTCCTCTTGCAGAGCAATGACACGACACGTATGCAGTGCCTGAGTCCACCTCGTGTGTGCCTGGGTGCCTCTTTGACCAGGCCACGGCACAATGTGCTTAACTGAGACATGCCACACGGTGATCACAGTAGTCACACAAACAGAAGTCGGGATCACCCAGTAAAAGCTGTGGGTCTGGTCCTTTGTCCTGGCATGGGTTCCAGCTCAAGACCTTATTGCCATGAGGTTACTGAGCTGCCGTGGAAAGCAGTGGAATGCCAAATCACTGCTAAAGGCGGCTTTGAAAATAGAAATAAATAAATAAAACTGCAGCCAAAACTGTTAGTACTATTAGTACTTTTATGCGCACCAAACTCATGATTCCCCGTTGACTTATCCAGAGGAAATTTTCTAGTCATTTCTTGCATGTGATAGTGTGTATTTATCACCAGTGTTTATGATAAAAAAGAGATATTGGTGTCTCAGCTTCTTCCCACATCCATCCGTCCCTCTGGCTCGAACAGCAAAGCCATCATCTTTGCTTTCATCGCGTAAGGCTAACAGGTCAGGGGAATCTCGTTTCTCTATTTGTTGTTGATGGGGTGGGTTAAAGGAAGATTGATTCCCTCAGTGTCATCGTTGCAGGTGTTTGCCTTTATGACCAGCGTCCTCTGCAAGCAGTTTCTCATTACGCTCTGGTGAGAAAAGAGGACCTTTAAGTTTGGTGCATTCCAACGATGCTCTGAAGACTGTGTAATTTTGGAGACTAAATTTGGGGGGAGAGGCAAATCAGTTTTTATTTGAAGCAGACCTGACTCAAACGGAGATTCACCGCACTGTGGTCAGACTTCAAACCGAGTCATTATTTGCCTTTTTTCATGTACAGACTGCTGCAAATCTCCAGTCCTTCTGAACACAGCAGAAAAAAAAAGAAACAGACTGTTGTTGATTAGACTGTCTCCTTAATAACGTGCACATTGATGGTGTAGCAGCTGATCACTAATTTGTTGGCAAATATGTCATCACAGTTTTTCGATATTAGCGATCCCTGTGCATTTTTTGTAGTCATTTCAATTGCGAGCGATCGATGTGAAGCGCTCTCAAAGTGAAGCCTTTTGATCAAACTGAGAAGATGGGTTAGATTTCATCATTAGAGTTAATCCATCAACAATGCCAGCGAGTGCTGAATAAAGCCAGAGTAAAGGAGTGTGTTTGCACTGCCGTGGAGTAAATATTAGTTTGTCCAGATAATGCTACAGGCTGCTGAGGGTTTCCACATTGCTTAGGTTACACCAGCCTCTGTTCTTTTCCAACAGAAGAATGGCTTCCCACTCTTTCTTCTACTTGAAAGCAAAACATTGGTAGCAGTCTCAAGTGGCTGAAAGTTTTAGTTGATAATCCAGTCTGTCACTCAGACCCACAGTAAGATTAATGGCAGGGGAACTCCTGTCTGGCAAACATCCCGCTCAATCACAACAGATAACTTGCTTTGAGTAATAGTTCTGAAATGCAGAGTTAAAGCGCAAATTGCTGCTTTACTTTGCAGGAGGAATATCAGGGGAATACGTGGCGTAAATACAGGGGGAAAAAAAAAAAAGCAGACTTCAAAAACAGGCTGTGTCACACTAGTAATTCACTTGTGTGGTGTTCAGTTTGAAAAATAAAGTCATAAAACACCAAATTTCTCTGGATAATATGTATATACTCTGAATAAAAACCAAAGAAACCAACCTGGTAAAGGAAAGTTTGAGGATTTGTCGGATTTCCCTTTTGCAGCTTCATGCTGGGAGCTCGTGGGGATAAGGGAGCCCTCTACTGCTGAGTCTGCCTTCAGACTCTTGCGCGCACACACTTGTGTTTTCCCTTTGAGCCAGAGGCGTTTGCAGGTTGATTGTGTTATTAAAAAGAGCAGAAAGCTGCTGTAAAACTTTATTTTTTTTAACATATTGTATCATAAAACAGGAGTGAAAGTTTTAGAAAGAGACATAAGCTTGACAGACGTTTTTGCTTGGGTTGCTGTCTGAACAAATTTTTCACATTTGCAAGACAGACACACTACTCAGTAATGGAAAATATGTGCTCTAGATATGCCATTCAAAGCCATAATAGCAGCTTTATGCAACACTGAGTCCAAAGGGAACTGAGCACAGCTAACTCCTAGCCTGACTGCCTTGATCCTTTGTTGCATCTGCAAGGTATTTTATGTTTATTTGTTATGGGATACTAGGCAATTTTATATGCTTGTGAGTATTCTTTATGAGTTCAAACTCATAAGCGCTTTCATTGCATGTTGCAACACCCAAGGAGTTAAACGGATACCTGTGAGACTCTTTGAAGTCGTCTTAATTGTGAAGGAGCACATAGAAAATCGTCGCGTTGAGCTAATCTTAGATGCTACCCAACGATCTCGCCGGGTTGAATGCCCCTGAAAACCCCGCTCTCACCTCAGACTCAGCGATAAGCATCTTTAATGAATAGCTATGTGCTTGAAGGAGTGCTGGCTGATAGAGATCATTTCAGGAACGGTGGGGTTCAGGTCTCAATAACAATCAGGGAATTCCATCTTAACCATTTGGATGTCCTCCATAATGCCACACACTCAGAGATTGCTCTTGCAATAGACCTACACCAAAATAAAACTTGGCTGGGTATGAGAACGGCTTGGGCATTCTTGCCCAACTCAACAATTCCAAGTCTGAACACCCCAGCCCCCCCCCCCTCCCAGCTCCAGGATCTATCTGGCGATGTGAATGCTGACTCTTTGTTGGCGAGTTCTGATCTCAGGAGGAGATACTACACAGCTAAGCGCCTAATAAAAGGTAGGATGACAAGCCTGGCGAATGGCGGCACAAGCACAGCTCCCTGTGAGTGCGTCTGAAAGGCCCAAATTGAGCCATTTCCCCAATCTCCAGGGAGAGTCCTTATCGCCTGCAAGATCCAGAGCAGACTGTGTATAATTTGCAAAATACTATGCTGATACTGCAAATGAGGTTTAATAGCTGTTGGAGCCTAGTTAAGCTTCATAATGTTCTGTAGG
>VURO01011535.1:14026-32869 GCA_015108175.1 Pelvicachromis taeniatus
CTGTAGGTTTGTTGGCTTTGATAGCTGGTAGCAGAGACATTTTCTTGTAGAAAGAAAAAAAAAAACACAAGAGAAAAAAGAGTCAAGGCATCAGTCAGTGGGTGTCCGCTGTCATAGCTGACTGATGCTTGTGGGATTACTCATCCTGTCACGTCAAAGAAACCAACAGCACAGCTACGCTGCTCTGCACTTTCTTCGTCCCTCGGGGTAGACGAGCGCTGCAATTAGTCAAGAATCACGCCGACAAGCTGTCAGCCATAATGCCGTGTTTTGCAACACCCACGACACTGTTTGCTAATTTCTGCCTCAGCCTACACTGAAAAAGGATGTAATGAATTGAGACTTATTATAGTAATCATGGCTGACGCTGTCAACACAGCAATTAATCTTAGCAGCAAATCTGCCTTAAGCTGCTGTAATTTTAAGAGCACATATTTGCGCTGATGTTGGAGCAAGTGACATTAAAAGATTAGATTGTAAGGATATTTGAAATGTTCTGATATGTTACAAACTGAGATCAAAGGCGATTTTAACTCATCGCCTTTAGTCTTTTATGGATGCGTTTCTGCACTGAAGCTTGGAGCATTCTGTAGCTTTTACGAGTTGCTTTTTTAAATATTGACCACCAAGTTTCTTGAAGAACGGGAGGACACAGAATGAGTTTACCCACTTTCACAGAAACTTTGTAATAATTGTTGGGAAGAGAAAAAGTTAGACATCCGCCAGGGTCAGTAGGATTCCTCCTCTGGGGACCCTGGATATCTGTGTCAAATTTCATGCCCATTTACCCAGTAGCTGTGCAGACATCTCAGCACTTGTTGAAATGCTTTAAAATCAGAAGGATCGATTTCTAGCTGGGATTGAAGCAAAAAAGCAAGGACTGCACCTTTTAGCTAGTCAAGTGAAACATAAAGGTAATAGATGTCAGCATTGCTCAGTGCTTTTCCTCTCATCTCACCAGATATCACAGCAATATTAGGCTTCTCGTGCATGATTATAAGAATGGCATAGCTGATTAAAGAGAAGATGAAGCAAGAGTTAAGACATGGCTGAGAGAAGAGCTTTACTGGGTGTGACAAGTGCTGACGTGCCTCAGAGGTGAGGAAGAGTTTTCTCACCTTAACTTAACACCTAATTTCTGCAAGTGTGGGTGGATAAAAGGATTTTAGTGAGTCAAATGCCCCTCAGGTTAATGCAATACAGACTTTATTAACTGGGGGAGGAAACATTTAAATCAAAATCGATTCTTTTCAAGCCGATGGCTCTAAAATAGTGATGGAAGATACAATCAGCGACAGATTATTCATTCAGGATAAAACACCGTTGGCTTCCAGGAGACCGGAGATAAACCTAAGCAAACACATTCCCATCCACTAGTGAAAATGGATATGTTGTTGACCTGTCCAGCCACACAAAAGCCATTCCCAGTTCTCAGGTAAGTAACCCTACTCCAGCCTGAAATCTCTTAACTAAATATTGTGAGTGTCTTTCTTTATATCCAGGAGTCTTTCTGTTTACCTTTAGATCCAAGGGATTAGAAGATCAACCTTACACGCATGGCACTGCTCAGGTAGAGTGAGACAAGTCACGAGAGACTGAGGAAAAACCGACTTTCTTTTATGGTGAATAATGTCAAGATAGCTTTTAATGTTGTGTTATGGATCTTAACCAGTCTCAAAGTTGTTTCAAAATATGTACTGCTTTGACAATTTCCGTAATTTAATTTAAATCCTCGCACAGCTGAGTCGAGTCAGGCCCCAGAATCCAGTTAAAGGCTTCACTCCAATATTATCCATTCATCAATTACTATGTTGTGGATTTAGTTCTGCAGTGACCCAACCGAGCTGGCTTCCACTTCAGTCCTGCACGGCGAGCCAGATGGGAGCGAAGATCCTCCTCTGCGGCTAAAGCAGCAGGGCGCGAGCCAATATGAGAATCAGAGTGAACTTGTACATGTCAGCGCGTCTTCATGCATTTATTTTCCACTGGCTGAGATGGATGAGTCTAAGATGATTGCTGATGATTTTCTGAAATTCCTTCACACTTGCTGAGAAACATTCACAGCGCAGCCTCTTCGGTGCTCGGCGTGACTCGTGTAACTAGAGCCATCACACCTTGATTTCTAATCTTTTCAAGGTCCGTCAGCAATTCTGGTTCAAAACAGGACACTGTGTTTCACATAGCAATTAAAAACGGCAGCAGGTAAATGCCACTCATGCAAGAGCAAGCATGCATTTTGTCGTAATTAACGTCAGCATCATTCTTTTACTTGGCCAGTGAAAAACTGCCAAAATGTGCTTTCTCCTATCTCCAGAAATCACAATCGGCTGCGGTCCAACTGATTGTGCATGGTTTGTCCTACATGAGGGCACATTGACTGTGTGCAGTGGAGGGATCCTAATCTTGGAGACATCCACATGGGTGGCAAATAGAGATGGAAATGGTATCCAAGTTTGCTTTGTATGCTGAAAGGCAAACAAAAGTAAAGTTACAAGTCAGTGGAGGGGGTCTCACTCCCAACTCGTCACTGAATCTCAGGCAGGACCCGCTGCATCACTGGGCACCCTCGGCATGATGTCGGATAGACTCCAGCAGAAACCTCTGATAAAGACGTCATAAGCCGTAGCCAAATGTTCTCTGCCGGTGTGGTCACTATCGAGGACTTGTTGACGTGATACGGAAGAAAATGGAGAGGACGCATGAAGTCGACGGGAGAAGTTTGCATTCCAACATGTAGTTAATGTTTTGAAAGGCCATATCTTAAATTTTTCTTTTAATCTAACCAAGCAGTGTTGCTGCCTAAATTTAACTCAACTAGACATTAATGCTGACTTGTAACTGTCTCTGTGGAGAAGCACAAAGTTTGTCTGGTTTCATCCACTGCCCTGCAACCAGGCTGAATTCAATTCAATTCAATTCAATTTTATTTACACAGCGCCAAATCACAACATCAGTCGCCTCAAGGCGCTTTACATTGTAATGTAGACCCCCTACAATAATACATACAGTGAAAAACCCAACAATCATATGACCCCCTATGAGCAAGCACTTTGGCGACAGTGGGAAGGAAAAACTCCCTTTTAACAGGAAGAAACCTCCGGCAGAACCAGGCTCAGGGAGGGGCGGGGCCATCTGCTGCCACCAGTTGGGGTGAAAGCAGGAAGACAGGATAGAGACATGCTGTGGAAGAGAGCCAGAGATTAATAACAGCTGAAGCTGATGAAGGTGAATGATCGGAACAGCCGGCTGCCACAGGTGATTGAGGAGGCTTGCCAGCACAGCTCCTTACCTCACATCATCATCTCTACTCAATCAAATATTTAGTCTCAAGATACATATCCTGATAAATATTGATTGGGCCAGTTTTACGTGTTGCAAATGGAAAAAGTCTGCAATTTTGAAAGAGCAAGAAGCGGCAATGCAACAAGTCACTTGCAGGTAACCTCATTGCATGTGAGCTTATATATTATAAAGCCAGTGAACGTGTTTTCAGGTAGATGGCACTATTCTACTAGCACCCCCGTTTATGTTTAGCATTTGCTGATACTGCAATATTGTCAGAATTACTGTATAATTGTACCTGGAGTTAATCTTCAGTTAACATCGACGTGTGCAGCTTACACCACCTACAGCATCGTTTCCAACTCTTATAGGGAAAGTTTTCACTCTGTAGTGGTGGATGCAAGAGCAGACTTAGTACTTATATTTGTTGGAACACACCGAGCGGTCAGTGTTGTGCTGTGAATTTTTTCCTTTACTCTTGTGGTGAGCCCCTTTTTCCAAGGACTTTTAGCCTAATCCACTTCAGCTGCCTTCATTCAGAGCGGGTAAAAGAAGCTCCGGCTCTCGCTGTTGGCGAAATTGCAAGACTGGTTTTCATAAAACATAAATATGTGTTAAGAGTCTGGGTATGATCTGCCTTTATGAAATGATGAGTAACATTTCCTTTTTGTCGCTTGCACTCCGTGCTGCACTGCGAGCAGTTGTTGCCACAGATGTGACTCTGGTTATTGTGTGACCAAAGGAGAGCAGCGATGGCTGTGCAGTCGTCCTGGGGAAAAACTCAGCATTTTTACAATAGCAACATTTCCAGTGTCCTTCAAAATGCACGCACAGAATGCAATGTAATATCCCTCTGTAGATAAAAAAAACTGTTGAAGTTGTTTCTAACCCACATGCATGACGTGTTGCATATTTTACACAGGGCATTCGTTACAGATGAGATGTGACAGCTTCAAAAACACAAGTAGCCAATTATTATATTTTCAGCACAAACAATTTAAAGCAACAATATTTACCTACTGTACAGACATGACAGGGACATAATCTGTGAGTTCTATTTTCAGCCTAATAATCTGAAAAACAGATAAATCCAGTCATTATATGTAACCGTTTTACTGTAATTTTTCATTTTGAAAGTGTATTTATACACACATTTATTGATGCAAGCACTTGCTTATCAAAATAGGCAAATAATGTGGCGTGTTAATCTTTCTTCCTTTGTGCTTCTTTCTGTCAGGGTGCTTTCCCTCCTGAAATGGGAACTGCAGAGGGCTGGGTACAACACTGCTGGGTATTCTACCAGATGGATACTCAGTATGAATCAAGGCTAAGTTTCAGCCAAGGCTTGAATGTGTGTGTTGGACTGCACATTGCATATCTGGAGACCACACAGGATCCATAAGCACGTCTAAATCTCTCTACTGCCCTCTATCTTTGTCCGAGCATCTCCCTCAGGGACCAGGGTCAGAAGTTCAATACCAGCGGGGAACCTGTGCTCGTACGAACACATGGCATTTAGCTGCTAATTGTCTTTCAGCACATCTTCAGCCTCTTCTAATACACATGTGATCGTTTTTATTTCATTTTAAATATGAGAGATGAACAGAAACATCTGCTGCGTGCAAATAAAAAAGTTGCTGCGATATTCAAACGACTGAAGCTTGAAGAAAAAAAACTTCTGTCGTTTGTTTGTTTGTTTGTTGCTCAAACGTAAAACAATGAAGCGACTCTTCTAAATTGCAGCGACTGATGCAAGCACGTGTCACCAATTTATTAGTACAGGAAAAATATATTTTTTTAAATAAATATTTTCCAGTGTTCTTGTTCGTTGTTCGATGACTGCAGCGGCAGCATGTGGTCCCAGCCCGCTGCCTCTATCGTACGATCTCAATAGTGTTTAATAACTGTGGGAGAAGAAATTCACCAGCACGTGAAATGTCCCCCGAGCTAGCAATTCAACACTAACAACAGTGATCCCTGGTCCATCATATCCGTGCACAAATATACAGACAAACAGATGATTTCATTAGAGCTTGATGTCAGGGCGACAAGGGATAGCAAGAGGAAGGTACAAGTGAGCTCATCCAAGGTGTTGAAGGCACATCGCCATAAATGAGTTTGTCTTACCACCATGGTTGGCCATAAATGACCTCACCAGACATGCTGCTGTAATAAACTAAACTAATAAGAATGTGCAGGAAGAAAAACAGTGCCCGCAGCGAGCGCGGCTACTAAGAAGCGAGAACTGGCTGCTAAAAACATAAATCTTGTGCCGATAAATCTCAGTGGATGGCTGTCAGTTTACATGTGTACAGTCAGAGGTTTGTAAGGGACGTATTCTCTGGATGTCCGCACTGATTGAGGGAACGGCCTCTCTAAAGAGAAAAGAGACTTCCATATGTACTTGTACCTTCTGTGGCCCTTTAACCTGGAACAGATGCCATCAATAAATATCCATGACCCATGGAGACATTCCAGGGTGTGACTGAGGCCTTTTTTGTAGCATGCTAGACTGGCTTGTCTAGCTGGCCGACACCTGACCAAACCTAAAGGTTTACAACATAGATGTATGAAGCCTGCGTTCGAGCGATCGTTGGGATAGGTGTTTGAGAAACAACGCTACTTTAAAAAGTCACCGGGTACCGTAACAGCTTAGCTTGCACACACTGCCAGCTCCCGTGGGAGCTGTGTGAGAGCTGCTACAATCTGCCTCTTGTTACAGGGTCTGCTCCTAAGTTATGACCTATCGCCTTGCCATTCTAATCTTTCCACAAACGGCTGTAAGGCGAGATTTACATGTCCTCGTGTGATTTATTGCAACACGTCTTCAGTTTTCCATTGGCTTTGAATGCAGTCGTTTCCATGTCTGACTCAGATGATGCTCTGCTGTCAGCGTGAGGCTTGCTTTTGCAGGAACTTGCTCACTTGCTCTAGTCTTGGGGTGAATGGTGGCGCTTTGGGCAAAGACGAGAACTTTTGCCTGGATGAGCTTGTCAAATTTGTTGTTATTATTTGTCACTTGGGAATTGTTTAATCGTCGTGCATCTCCACGCCCGACAAAGTAAATGGGACGTTCTTAATAAAGGATGGACTCTGACGTTCGCTGAGCTCTGTCTGATAATCGCAAACGGTGCCTTTCAAAGGACACAAACTTCCACTTTAAGCCACTTCCACCCCTCTCCTTCTAAGGGTGGTCCGCCTTTGTCGGCCATGCATGGAGGTTAAAGACATGTTCACATGCTATCATAAAGTGTCCAGGTTGGATAAGTAGGATAATCTGTTCAATATGTAAAATGTTTATTTTGCGAAGGGACCTCAAACAAACTGAACCAATATTTACAGAGAGAATGGCGGCCAAATATTCGGCCTTTTTTCCCAGACGTTACTGCGCCCTCATTTATCTTCTACTCTCTTGAGCAAATCGCAGACAAGAAGACTAATGCATCTGAAGCCTTAAGGACACTATAATATTTTCTCTGTATTATTTTTAAGCAGTTCACATAGTCACTTAAAAAATAGTTTCCTTGATGCATTGGCCTGAGCCGCACAGTTACGTGGATGCTCTGCAAGAGTTAAGACCACTTTACTGCGACTGCTAATAAGAAGATAAAGAGGAATAAGCTGAAGATTATGTTAAAGTCCTTTAAAGCCTAACCATAGCAGAATGCAGAGCCATGAATAAATACAATATGATGCCTTTAATGTTGTTTCTGTGACATGTTACAATTGTGTCTTTACACCAGTGATAGAACATATCTATCAAATGTTTCTGCTGCACATTAAAGCTGTCATGTTTAATCTAAGAGACATATGTGCTGTATGTGTGCGCTAAGATATCCAATTTTAATCTAAGAGAGAAAATATCATGGATGTTGTGGCTTTAACAGATGTAGGAGCAGCTATTGGGGATTTTTTTCAGTGATATAAAGAAAAAGTTGTGTTTCCATATCACAGCTACAGCTAAGCAGAGACTGATAAAAAATAATAATAATGCAAATAAACCTGTGTGTTGGGAAGATGCTTGACATATCTGGTGACTCAGAACGGCGTGTTGAGAAGGAAACCTTGGTGGTCCATTGTTGGTCACTATTAAAGCTGCATTATTTTTCTTCCTCCTGACCCTTGGAAATGTCTACAACACCACGATGCCCTCTCTTGGAAATAGCAGCTGTGTGTAGTTACATAACAGGAAACAGCTGTCAGAAGCAATCCCAGTGTCTGGCTCTGTAGGTCTGGACTCCTGTACAGGTTGTTCTGTTTGTTTTTGAGAACATGCTTGGTTCTTGTAAAGGCGTCCTGGAGTCAGCGGGCTGGAGGAAGTCTAGGGTTCACAGAGAGATGCCGTGTGTCTGGGCATTAGTTAGAAACATGGCTTATTGGATGGTAAATTCATGTAGCACACGTGCTAAATATTTGTACTTTGCTGCCATTTATTTGTTCTTCACATTTTTGTCTTCTCTGTTAATGGCAAAGGCAAGTGCTGGTATCTGACCTACAGGTTCACAGAGCAGAAAGTCTGCAGGAATTATGTAATACAGCAGATTTACATCCAATGCTTAAAGTTGCATTTACATTTACAATAACAATATGTTAGGTGTACTTCAACAGAGCACCCAGTCGCAGCTTCTAACAGCTACAAGCAGCTGATTGTAACCAAAAATGTCTGACAGACTTATTGGACGCAACCTCAGCTGCAGCAAATGAGACTTTCTGTCGCGTGGAAAGCCCGTTTTCACACGGCTGTGTGCAATCCTGTGGAAAACGAAGTACACCCAACCGTTCAGTGGCTTGTAGAATCACCTTTATTCGCAGAAACTTGAGGTAATCGTTTTCTGTATGACTTTATCAGTCTTTCACATCGCTGGGGAGGAATTTTGGCCCAACCTTCTTCGTGGCTCGCAGGGTGAGGTTTGCAGGGTATTTGTCTACTTACAGCTTTCTTATGGTTCCACCAGAGCGGTTCAGTCTGGACTTATCTGGATCATTTCAGCACCTCCATTCTTTTCCTTTTCAGCCTTTTGTACACTCACTGCTGTGCTTGGGATCATTGTCCTGTTGCACAGACGGCCTCACATTTGACTCTAAAATACGTTGTCATACGGAGGACTCAGTGTTCAGCTCAGTGACTGCAAAGCACCCAGTTCTATAGCTGCAAAACAAGTCCAAACCATCAGCCCTCCTCCACCATGCTGGCAGCTGGTGCTGATGTGCTGCGTCTTCGCCAAATGTGCTGCTGTGCATTATGGACAAACATCTCAATTTGGTCACATCTACCAAAGTCTTGTGGTGTGTTCAGATGCAGTTTTCAAACTGACTCATGCTGCCTCGTCATGCTTACGTGCTAACCTCTTGGATTTGAGCACTACGGATCCAAGAGTGCACGGAGGTCCACCCCTGGAAATTCTTAGACATTATGTAGATCGTGACCTGAATGCTCAAGACCAGCAAAATACGGTGAGGTGATGATGTGTCAGTGTTGTGTTAATTTCCAGTTAGTGCAGGTTTAAAGATGCTTATCAGTTTCCAGAAAAACAATGTTTGCTTCTGTTTAAACAGAGACATACAGTATGTATGTACATGTTTTTGAGCATCAGAAGCCGTGCCAAGTGTCTAAAGAACTACACAAACACACAGTATGTGAGCCCCCATCAGCCATGACACAGACGCTATCATTTCTAATAATCTACGTGCCGTAAATGCATCTCTGCTCTCCTCTTCATTTGCAATCATTTGGAAATAAATATAAAAATGTGACTACTTGATTAGATCATGATTTATTCATTTAAAAAGAACAGATTGTTATGTTAGTCTATACTCATGTTTCTTATTTCTTTATATCAAAGTCTCCTCTTGTGGTGCTTCACGGTGCCTTCAATGCCCGAAACGTTGCAGTAAAACAAGCATGTGCAAATAAATGCGCGAAGCTCGGCCTGATTAGTGAACATTTTAAAGGTATTCTGGTACGAATCTGTCTGTCTGCCTCTGCAGGATTACCTGTCCCTGCTAAAACTGATCCTCAAAGAAAGCAGCCCGCTAAACCCCAAAACTGATCCATTAAGTGCGAGTGTGAATTCTTAATGAGCGCTGAAAATCATTGTGCTGTGTAACTGGACACTGTACTGTACACAGTAAAGATTGGCTAACTCTTTTCCCCCTGAACAGTTTCAGCACCTGATCAAAAGTTTGCTCAAGGTCTTAAAAATTCCTCACCTTCAGTTAAATTTATGGCAGTACTCATTAGCTGAAATAAAACAGATTAATGCAAGTGCAATTAAATGTGACCTATAGGTTTAATAACGCAGTGGAGTCTACCTAAGCATGTCTTTTCTATTCTCCCCTGCCATCGCGGGGTCCTAATAAAATCTCTTTTTAAGAAAGGTTACAAATGAAACGACGGAAAAGAAGACTGCAGAGGAAATTTGGACTGCTCTAGATTCTGTTTGTAACCGTGGGTTACAGGAGCATAGATAAAACGACAGCACTCTGGAAATCAAAGGCGGCACAGTTAAAGTCCGTCTTTGCCATTTTAAATGTTCTGTTCTGGGACCTTAAGTGTTGGTGCAAGATGTTTCTGTTGATCCTGAGTGTTAGTCCAGATCATGCTGTCCCACTGGGATGGGGTATTAGTTCAGAGAAAAGGAAGCCACTACCTCATTATGCTGCTAATTTTAGGCACCAGGAAAAGATGTTTGGAAACTTTTGGCCCAGATTCCAAGTGCTGGAGTGGTACCCACTCTGCTCTCAAGTCCCATGGGTAAAGCACGGGTGATTTTGGTACTTGAGCAAGCTCAAAGAAACAATTTACAACATATACACTGGAACTTCAAAAGTGTCTTATCGGAGTCAGGCATCAAACATGAATGATTCCATATGAAATAGCAACTTTCTGTTTACTGTAATTAGGGGAATATTTTTCCATTAGGGAAGTAAAAATAAATTAACGTGGCTGTACTTGAGAAGCTGACGTGTAACTAAACATGTTTTTTCGTCCTTGGAATAAACGAGGGGGGGGGGGGATGAGGTGGTGATTAAGGCACATAAAACCTTAAAAAGCATGAAGCTGATCGTGAAGCGGCAGAATCACTTCTTTAAGTTCAAACCTGAAACTTAAACTGTATCTTTAGCCATTCAACAAACTGAAGGCAACATTTTTCTTTCATTTAAGTGGATGTGGAGCGCATGCTTGTAAACTTTGCTGTCAAAACTCAAAGTCATATTTCTGTCCAACAGTGAATTTAATATCATGGTAAAAGACTGTCATAAAGTTATGTGACAAAAATATAGTGAAACCATTCATGGAGCTAAGAGTCGCTACAGAAATGACACTACACACGTTACATTGTATAAAACTATAAGTTTAAAGAAAGGTTTAATGTTTTTAATAGATGATGGGTATTTGCTGATTGCAGCTGCCTTCTGAAAATCAATTAGCATACAGAAATTGCATGTTGTTTTACTCAGTCGTCTATTTATAGAGTGTTACACGGACATAAAAACTTGAAAAGCATGCAGAACGCTCTTAAATCCTGGCGTCGCCTCTGTGTTGACCATAAACCTAGCAGGAGCTGTGTGGGGAGGGATGGGAAGGTAGAACCTAACAAACATGATGGCTGATTAATTGCAGATGAAACAAATGACACTTGAACGCTGGGATTCGAGGGAATGCTCTCAAAGAGAACAGCTGACTGGAGGATGTGGCGCCGAGCCTCCTACAAAAGTCTGTGGTGGTTATTAAGACACGGTCGGTGACGGTGCTACATTATTATTAGAGGACATCGTGCAGATGTTCAAAAACCAAGGGAAACTCAGCTCTCCAAATGTGACACGGAGCAGGCTTCCTTACATCGCCGGGTCGCTATCGTCACAAAGAAATGTTGTTACTTCAAAGCTGCCACATAAAAATACAGGTATCAAAAATCTGGCAGATGTCTGGTAACCCAAAATATTATCTGTGGGAAATCACCGAAGTAAATGCTTTCAGAAAACAAACTATTTAGGACTATTGTGTAAATACACAACAGGACCTAATCTGGCGCTTTCCTGGGCTGGTGAAAAGAAAAGTGTTTGTTGTTCTGCTGAAACATCCATTTACTGTACTGTACATCAGAGCACCGTCCCTGCCCGGCCGTGCAAGACCACCCACCCACACAGTGCTGAAACACAGTCAAGAAACAGCCATTAAACCGTTTCCCCAGGTCACTCAAAATCAGACTTGTTAAAGCTGCGAACTGGAGAGAAGAAGCCCTGCTGCTTCAACAGGCTCCAGCCTCACCACGCTTACTGACCCTGGCTGATAATACCAATGCTTTCTCAGTCTCAGATGCCCAGCTGCTTCATTTGTGTCATGTTTTTCCTGTTGTGATACAGGAGTTGATTGCCTCTCTGTTCTTGTGATGGAGACCAGGGGTCTTTATTCTGCACAAAGGTGTGTTGGACTGAAGGAAGGACAGATCATTTTTGCACGTTGACTTCTGTGCTCATCCCATTCTTGTGCAAACGTAATGTTTCAGCGACGAGTCAGTGAATCATCCTTACATCTGACAAACATCTGGGTCTCAAGGACAACCTGTACTGACACAAGGTCAAAGGTCAACTTCACTGTGCAGGTGCTTTTCTGTACATTAGTCAACATCTCAGAAAGAGACAGTGAGGATGTGACCGTATTTTACATTTTGTCACATTTTTAATGCTATTGGTGGTCCAAATGATGATTTTACACACACACACATATAAATGTGTGTGTGTGTGTGTGTGTGTGTGTGTGTGTGTGTGCGTGAGGGACCAAGCAGCAAAGGCATAGAGGACACAGAAGAAACAATGCCTTTTCAAATCTCTAATAAATTAATTTATTAGAGATTTCTAATAAATTAATTTCAAATAACTCTAATTTCAAATAACTCTAATCAAAACGAACACAACTTAACTCAAACTGACCTAATCACATAGACACACTGCAGGTTTTATAGTGGTTCGGCCAAACCATTTACACACAATAGGGGGGAAGAAAAAACCAGCACCAATACTAACTAACACAGCTCCTCATAAGTAAACCTAGAGCACCCCTGTTTCTGAGCCCGTGGTTGGTCCCGCTGAGCAGGCATTTTGCCTTCAGTCCTCAGACACGCCCCTTTTGTCCAGACAGGAAGCAGCCACCGCCCCAAACCAGGTAAGACAGAGAAACACAAAACACCTTTAGAAAAACCACACAACAGCACTATGTGCGCTTCATAACATCAGTGTTGGGTTTACGTGATTAATAAACCAGTGAAGCAGCTGCAAACTAAACTAATAAAGTGAACAAGCTGACTTGTTTTACCCATGTGTGGCTGATGCCATCACAATATAAAAAATGCAATATGCTGTATATATAATGTAATACAGACAGACAGATTTAATTATAAATATTAATGATAAAGATTGATTTTTTTTTTTTAACCCAGTTCATATTATAAATGTTTGTAGACGTTAGCGTGCCGTCATGCGTGTGGATATATTGTATCACACTTTTGATTTTAAATGCACTGTTTCCTGAACAATGTGTAGCACCAGTAAAGAACAACAAGGGAAAATGTTTTGTATCTGACACTGGTCATTGTAACTGCTGTCACCTGAGGGCGTTTTTATATGGAAACTTGCCGCTGTTAGAGGTAATGGGTAAATTTCAGTCTCAATAGAAAAATAAAGTAGAAAGGATGACCCCGTGACATCTAAAACAACAAGCTTTAAAACCCATGGTACTGTGGTTAACACGTCTGCCTTAAATATGAAAGATCCCAGTTTGAGACATGGGGGGCAAACAAAAACCCGACAAGCTAGCGTACTCCTAGTGTTGGTCCCAAGACCAGATAAATGGCAGGGTTGTGCCAAAAATGATTAATGATGTAAACATATGTGCCAAATCAAATATGAGGATCCATCCACTTTGATGAGATGCTGGAGAATAAGGGAGCAGTTCCTTTTACTAGTAAATGGTAATGGTAAATGGCCTGCATTTGTATAGCGCTTTCATAGCCGGTAAGGACCCCAAAGCGCTTCACACTACATTCAGTCACTCACCCATTCACACACACATTCACACACTGGTGATGGCATGCTACATTGTAGCCACAGCTGCCCTGGGGCGCACTGACAGAGGCGAGGCTGCCGGACACAGGCGCCACCGGGCCCTCTGACCTCTGACTTGTAGATGCGCCTTTGAAATCTGTGTTTTTGGCAGGTAGAAAAAGACTGGAGCAACTCTACAAAATGCAGACCCACTGGTCTCCTTATCATAACTCTATACTGGGAACTTCTGGGAGCTACTGGGTGCTCAGCTCTGCCAGACACTAGCCTCTGTATTTCCCAGTATGCCATTTGTTCTGTCAGCTCTCAGGTGTAGCAGGTGTAGCTCACTGAATTCATTAAGAGAGATGTTTAAAAAAAAAAACAAACAAAAAAAAAACAGCAGTTTCGTGCACAGAAACTTTCTTTTGCAGTTAATTTTCCAGTATCATGATGCATAGGTGGGGATTCATTTCCAAAGCATTCGGAACAAACCGCGCGCTGCTGCAGCTTTAGCTCTAAACTCTGCTCAACTTCCTTTTGTTTCCATATCAGCAGCATCTCCGCCATCTGTTGCGCCTTATCTCTCAGAGACACTATGACATGAATAACTACTAGTTGCTTTGTCTCTCGCCATCTCTGCAGTTGAGAGCGCGCCGGCCGCCTAGTTTGACTGACGTGATCGCTGGCATATCCGACAATGCAACGAGCCCTCGCGCAACCCACAGGTGTTAAACCTTTTCATTCGCGTACATTATTTCCTGCACATCGAGGTCTCGCCATTGTTGTCGTTAGCCAAAATGAGCATGCTATATTTTCAGCAAATGAAAACGGGTCACACAGAGAAATACCTTCCAGAGCAACAGCCTGTTTTCCAAACCCTCGGATGTTATATTTAAACAATCGTGTTCCTTTTTATGACTCTAATAAACAACAAATGCCTCCCAGTACAACGTTTAGCAGCACCAGTCTGATTGCAATTGGATAAATGACTCTAACAACAACACAGCTGCCAAAGTCAAACTGTGGTTATTCACACCGCACAGCTTAGCTACCATGACTGGTTCAATAACAACGTTAATGGATCTCACAGTGGCATTCAAGGCCCGTGGAATGCTTCTTGTGTTTTGGTTTTGAGCGTGCTGAATAGACGTCATTTTGACTATTGTACTGATTTTCGCACAGATAGTGTGACAGTGTTTGCATACTTGAAGAAACCGGTGGGAAGATTAGTTAATTGGCATCAAAGCAGGTATGGCAGGGCCCACCACATTACTCTTTGTGCGAGCAGCAGGCAGCTCAGGTGAAGTGGAGTTCATGACATCAGCTCGTCAGCCGGTCACACCAGCGAGGACCAACCTCGGCGTGCACATACTGTACATTTTTACAGGTCACAAAGTCGGACGTAGAGGGAGGCAGCAGAAACGTAGACCGTGCTTCTCCTAATGGAAATGTCCGTATACTGCAGTGGGGAAGGATTTCATTTGAAGAAAAACACTTAAAAGGGAAGTCAAAAGCACGAGTGGGGAAACCAATCAAAGCACAGTGTGTTACCAAACCATAGCCTTACTGCTTCTGTTTCAAAGCCAATGGCTTTGGAATGATGGATGAGCGCACATTCAGCGGGATTTCTTTTTCTTTCTTTTTTGTGCTGCGAGAGGAATTTCTCTCAGGCAGGAGCCAATCCATAAATAGGTGCCAGTTTGAGACGAGTTTCTCCCAGAGTGGTGAGGTGTGGGCTGCTCTGTGGAACTACAGTTCATAAAAAGGCAACGAGGGAAATGCTGTGCTGCCGCTTTCTTTCCTCCTGCTTTCGTTCTCTCTTTCTGTGTGGTAAATCTCTATTTGATGCATCACAAACATGTGTGCGAGATCCTTTGCGATGCACAATATCTCCCCAGTGATGCTTCATCAAAGCAGGCAGACATTGGTGGAGCATTTGTGGATGGTTATTCTGGTTCCTGTCTTTAATTTTGATGCATTACATGTTAACTTGCATTCCTACGACAGATCCACTGGACTTAGTCTTTTTTACTGTGTGTTAAGTAGGTCGAAAATGTTACAAATATTCCAGTCATCTATTGAGAAATGGAAAAAAAAAAATACAGATCCACAGTAACAAATAAGAATGACTAAACCCATGTCTATCTAATTTGAATCTATGCACTGGTTTCTGTGCATACTCGACTTTCTAGAGGATAAATAATACGAATAGTCACGTTTGGAGATCTTTGTTTGTTAAAACGAGTATTTTAAGCTGTTCAGCTTTTCAGATCCCGGGTGCTTGTGCTTACCTGTGTTTGGTGGTGCCAGTTTCAGGTGCTGTTATTACAGCGCTGCACTCTAAAAACATTTGCCGTGCACAGATTGAATGGATTCTTACATCATAAGCATTCTTCGGATCCAAGTCTGGGTTTACAGTTAGCCTTAATCCACTGGTATAATGCCCATTCCTGCCTGAGCTGAGGCCAAAGCCTGTAAACAAAGCCTGTTGTGACTGCCATCGCAGACGGTGTTATTCAATTTCTACTAAGAAATTCAAAGTAGTTTACTTTATTCAATTAAAGTAGCTAGTGCAGTCTGCTGTGTCTCACTGTCGAGATTAAGCGGTAAAAGTGTGTGAGTGATTTTGCGAACATGTCACAAACTGACTTCCACGAACACAATTAGACGAGATCGGGGTTTGCGTCATGTCGTGTAATCGATCTGCTTCCTATCGATGCGCCGCGTGTTTGTTTTAACCTAAAGTGGATGATTTATGAAGACTTCTGGATAAATTCCTCGGCTTTTGCATCACTATGCAGGTGATTGTTCTGCCAAGACACTCACGGCGAGGGCTTCTGTGCAAGCGTCAGCCTGCAATGTGGGCCAAAGATAACATGATGTTTGAATGTTTTGTTTTTCCCCTCTTCTACTTCAGCAGAAGGTGAGAAACCGAGCTACCAGCATTGCGCTCATATTTGTAAGCACAGTCCTTTACGAGCGATATGAGGTCTGTGGAAGCTGGGGGTTGTTATAAATTACCTGGTGATGAAAGTGATAATCCTTGTCAAAACATCTCCTACACTGGCGTGGGCAGAGTCCAGATCGCTGCCCATCTTTCCCTGCAAAGCTTTGTCACACTTGATTAGATCGCGATCTGTTTGTGGTTGACTTCGGAGCAGAAGAATGCAGCTACATGGGATGTTTATTAGTAAGCAAACGCATGAATTCCAGACTCTCTGCTAAACTTTGGTGTTCAGTAAAGAAAAAGAAAGAAAATCTTAAGACTGGGAAAAAAAAAAAATATTCTGATTGCCCACAAATAAAAGTGAACCCGGGAACCTTTCAAGTCTCTGACTTGGTGTTAGAAATGCATTGATGTGAACTCTCAGACCATGTTTCCAAAAGATAAAAGTAATGTGCCTATTTAATAGCGTTTCAGACCCTACTAACAATTCCCTGGGTCAAAGCAAAGTCTGTTTATACGCCTTTAATCGAGGGATGCTTGTCACACGAAGCTTTTCCAGAACAAGGAATCGTTTAAGGATTAATTACTTTGTTTAACATGCGTGCAGCCTGAAAGCATTTCCAAACCACTTCGTACCTAAACACATTAAGGGCTAGGTTGTACTGCACCTCGCATTTCCACAAACGCAAACTTTTTTGGAGTAGCCAGACATTTAACCACGTAATGACTGTGATAAGTCCCCTTTATCAAGCCAGAGAAAATGCTTTGAGGTTCTGTAGATAATAATTAAGATGATGCAGTCAGTAGGAGCTTGCAGAGGGCAACTTCATGTTTAATTGCTTAAATCAACATGATAAGATGCTCTTTAAATGTCTGCGTAGCTCTGACAAAGCAGGCTGACATTTTGAACAGGCATTCACTGTTTACTTATTCAAGGCCCCCATTACAAAGATCAAATCAGCTACAAACATCAAGATGAAAAACAATGTGAGAGCACGTAGGATTTGTTTCATGTCCTTACAAACACGGGAAAGGAGTCGGCGAGATCGCAGCAGGGTTTACTGGACAGGAGGCTGAAGCGCGTTACTCAGAAACACTGAATTGTCAGCTAGAAATGTCACATCGTCCCACTCTCACTCATCAGACTGGACTGCTCAGCACAAACACTATCTCATAATCATTACCATTACAGATGAAAGGCAAGGCCCAATTAGAGCGGCTCCAATTGCTGCAATTAAATAAGTGTGGTTGGATGATAATATCTTTTCCCCCCAGAAATAAAGAAAAAGTCGGGAGTATTGAATAATCATACAATCAAAAACAATCAAGTTGGTCTTTGAAGTTGTTGCTCTACCAAATCTTAGAAATACATCTGGTGTAGAAATGGTGCTTTGGGCTCAGCCGACAGGCGCCGTTGGCCCACGGGGTTGTGGGCCGTGGGCTCGGGCCTACTTATTCCAGTACCGGAGTGCTGCTTTTGGGTTGCTGAGGACACTGACATGTGTTCCCACCCACAGCGCATTGCAACAGACCGCCAGCGTCCACAGCCCTTTCACTGCCGTCCAAGAGTCGTCCCATGATCCCATCCCTGCATCAAAACCAGCTGAGTGTGCGTGGTAAGCGCTCGTGCTCGCACATAATTTGTAGCTGACTTCCACTCTTGCAACCAATTGATCACTCTGTAAACAAAAGTGATATCGGTAGAATAAAGCTTTGTTGCTTTATTCCACATTTGTAAGGATTTGTTGCATATTTCACATTTTCATTCACCGTCTCGCCATTTCTCACCGCCCTCTTTCATTTTCTTGTATCAAACGCACACTGTCCATTTCACAGCTGAAGAGCTGTTCACAGGACAGTTTTCCAGCTGGGCTGACATCCAGTGTAGTTCCCCTTCACCCAGTGGACTTCAGGGGCACTCAAGCATGCCAAACAGAATACACCCTGATTGCTCTGGACTGGGACAGCGGCTATTTCTTCAGTAGTCGCAGCAAACAAACACTGCAGCCAATTTGCTATCTTAAATCAACAACAAAAAATGCTGAGGTGGATCTATCTCAATAGGACTAATTATCACTCCGATGGTGAGCAGCTGCCTGAAACGATCGAGTGGACACTTTCATGTGCAGGTCATTTGTAGCCATGCTGTGTTTTTACTCTGTTTTTTTGGATGGGGAACGATGCTGACGTGTCTATAGCAGCTACCGCAATTTAATGTCTTCTGAGTTGAAGTGCAAGGGCAACTTTCTCTGGTTGAAAAAGTAGAACTGCATGGCCTTTACCCTGCGTCTTCAGCGGGACTTGGGAAAGAGACGTTGGAGAAAATGGCTGGGCTTCATAAACCTTGACACCAATCTTTGATACATAGTACTGTGGCATTACTGACATGTGCATATGTATTTGGGTATGTAAGTGCAGATGCACGTATGTGCATGTATTTGTCTTCCCATGACCTCATGACGGTTTGAGTTGTTTTTTGTTTTTTGTCTTCTTTTTTTCCTTTTTTTTTTTGTTCATCTTGTGTACAAAAATGTTTCTAAATAAAAAGTTAAAAAAAAAAAAAAGAACAG
>VURO01011537.1:1812-15875 GCA_015108175.1 Pelvicachromis taeniatus
CCCCGGGGAGAACCCCCCCCCCCCCCCCTCACACACACACCCACCTCCATTTTAGGTCATCTACTGTTCAAAGCTAAACAATGATGGCAGTATATTAATGATGCAGCCACAACAGTAAAGGCAACACCCAGTGTGGTGGTACAGACCTACACGTAGGTAAACAAAGTGCCAGGGTGTGGTCATCTGTGAAACTAGAGGGCATTTGATAGATCGTGCTGATGATAGGCTGTTAACATGATTGTCCCGTAATGAAGTCTTAGACCGCCCCACAACAACTTTGTTTGGGTAGTTCCTGTGGTGAGTCATTCTCCGAGTGTGAGTCAGCAGTTGTCAGGGCTGCAGACATCCCCTAAAGTGTTCGGTCCGACTCTTAATATTGCACAGCACAGACATGACGGAGCATTTGACACTTCACTATATACATCTTCCTTCCTTTTATTGAAAATCAGTCACTGTCTGCTGGGTTTTAATTGCTGTGAAGGCTTTTCTTTCATTTTATTAATTTGCATCGTTTTAATTGTTGTATAATAGTTTGTATTGTAAAGCACTGCTGCACTGAATCTTATCTGTGAGGCTTCTGATTCACACCACACAGCTTGTGGCTACTAAAATTCACTTGAAGTGCTTAAGAAAATGCGTGCTGAGGAAGACCTCTCAGCCAGCACGCATTTAGTCTCCTCTATTCGCTGCATAATTCATCATATATACATTGTAAAGTGATCCCCATTAGAGCGAGGGAGTGGAAGTGGCACACCACAGAAATAAAGAAGGCTTTAAAGTCAGCTCTTGGATGACACTTTGTGTTCGCAGGCAGCATGAGTCCTCTGTGTGTGCTGCAGTTAGATGATCCTCCACAGAGGTTTAACACGTCTGTTTCGAAGAACACGGCGAGTCCTGCCTGGGACCAACCCTTTATTTTGTAAGTTTGATCGCTGACTCCATCGCAGATGGTTTGTGTTTTGATGATCAACACCGTTCACATAGATTTTAAATATTCTTCTGTATTCCATCTCACCAGTGAATTGAATGGACGATCAAAGGTGCTCAATATTCAGTTGATGAACGATGGACAACCTCCAGAGAGTAAGAAAAACGCTATCATCGCCAGTTACCCGTTGGTGTTTGTGTTGCATTTACTCTAATGAAGAGTCATGTAGTTCACGCGTTGTGCCTCTCACACCGTGTGTTTCCGTGGTAGCAGGCTAAATCAGCTGTTTTCTATTTCTTTCTCAGATTCCTTACTTGGTCAGGCGTTGGTGCCTTTTGATCTTGTGAAGAAGCACCCCAAAGGACAGCATACATTTGAACTTGTGACCAAAGATGTAGTGACTGGATCACTGACTACCGATGTGAGAACTTCATCCCTGTTAAAACACTTTTTTTTTTTATCGCATGTTTTTCTTTAATATCACCAGATTTAGATGAATTCTTTCCACGTGTCTCTTGTTTTCATTTACACGTAGTTTGGGTAGTAACTTGAATCGTGTCTTTCAGTTTACCTACTTGGAGCCGAGTGAGGTGAGGTCTTGGCAACCTCCTACCCCAGCCTCTAATAAGAGGGTGGAGATGGACCGTACGGTCATGCCCTGTGGCACAGTGGTTACCACGATCACAGCGGTGAAGAGCAAGCCGGGTCGACCACTCCCACTCAATATAGGTGAAGCACTGACAACTGTGAGACGTAACAGGAGGCCATGATAGCAACTCACTGCACATTCCTTACATAGCTGTATTCTACAGTGAGATACTTTCTTGCTTCCTCAGACTCTGCCCAGAAGGCCGTGATCAACAAGCCCAAGCTGGGGGAGCGTCGCGTTTCAGAGCAGGTGTCTATGCTAGGGGGCACTGTGAGTAAGGCCCTGTCCTCCTCTGACACTGAGCTGTTGATGCTCAATGGGACAGACCCTGTGGCCGAAGCCGCCATAAGACAACTCCACCAGTCTGCCAAACAGAAGCTCAAGTCCCCAGTGAAGAAGAGTACCATCATCATCTCGGGCATCGCCAAAGTAATTATGAGCTTATGAGCTTTGTTTTGTTTGTTTTTTCACTTCCATTTCCATTCATGTAAATCAGCTTAAAGAGCTGGAAAAGCACAGCTGGAGCTAATCTTGCATATTTGATGCTCTGGAAGTCGTTTTCTCAAGTGCTTTTTAAGATAATCTGTTCCATAACCTGTGGTTCATCACGTCAGAGGAAAGAAGTCGATTTTAAATGGAAGCCCATGCCTTGTCTGGAGCAGCAAGGGCCTTCATTTGTTGTTAGTACCCTTCATTGGTTTCCAGACTAGCTCTACAACAAATATGGCTTTAATGGGAATGTGATTTCTTTCGCAGACGCCCTTGTCTCAGGATGATGAACTGGCTATGATGGTGGGTTATGCTGCAGCAATGGATGCATCAATGTCAGAGAGCAGCTCTACTCAGGATGTGACCACAGCGATTGCATCAGGGACTAGTACACCTCCAGAGATGTCAGAGCCCACAGAAGGTCCCAGAGGGGAAGGGCGGCCTCCGGAGGACTGGGAGAGCCAAACTGGCGAGGAACAAGACAATGCTTCACTGTCCATGTGTGTGTCTGAGGCGAGCTGCAAGAAGAGCAGAGGTGAGAGACCACAGTGACCTGTGGATGCATTTTTAATCTTTACAGGAGTATTATTAAACCTTAAAATCCTAAAAAGGAGAATAATGCCTTTACAAGCAGAACTTGATCTGTTTTGGCTGTTTGGGGTTTTTTAGCCATGTGTTACTCCTCTCTTAGTTACGCACTCTGTTTTTGTGTTCTTCTTTCTGCTTCCCTTCCACTCTTTGAACCTTTCCTTTTTGAACTGTCATCACTGCCATCTTAGAGGAAAGCAGTGCTAAGCGCTCATTGTACCATGATGAGTAAGTTACTTCATGAGTTACTTGTAGTATTCTTGGTATTCTAATCTCAGTAGTTTCTGTTAGCAGTAGAACAGATAACATTGTTTTTCTACAAGGTGTGAGAGTCATTTGTTTAGTTCCTCTAAAATCATTTTGCAAAAAAAAAATGCTCACAAAAATTAAAGGAATACTTGAAGAAAAAAAAATCAGATCTAACTGTGGAAACAATGATGAAAATGATGAGCCTACAGAGGGCTGAATTCAAACAGCCCAGAAATCTAAGGCTGGTCTTTTTGATGAAATTTCACTGGAACAACTCAAAATGGTCCTCAGTCATTTGTATGGCACCCCCTTGTGTTTTATGCATGTCTGACAACCTTGGGGCTCCAATGAGGTGATCCTCTCGTTCCCTGTTAATTTTATTTCAACACCCCCCTCTGCTACTTTACTGACCAGGTCAATATCCCAGAAGTTAAACTGACTTGATGTTATATTCTGGTTCAAAAGTGTTCCTATAATTTTTTGAGCAGTGTATATGACTGTCTTTTATTTGTGGCTGTACAATACAGATGAAGTGCCATGAATATTTTGGTATATTCACTTGCAATATTAAATATTAGTCACTTAGTAGGTGCTTTGGGACCACAGGAACTATTTCGTTACTCTTTAAGCCATGTAGGAGGTCTCCAATATTTTGTGTCTTTAAACCATAAAAGTTCTTAGAAATCTTCTTCCGATGTCTTTTGTAGCGCCTTCACTTCACTCTCTGTCACATGAGGAAGCTTTGAGTAGAAAACATCAGCTGTATAAGAACCACATACCTATAAAATGCTAACTGTTGCTGCGGTTAAAAAAATAAAATGGACAAACTGAAGTTCAGAGGAAACGTAAGAAGACGTTTACTCACCGAAGAGCAACTTTTTCCCATATTTCCTGTGAAACTGCTATCTGAGGCATCCACTCGTGGTGAGATGTGGAGCGGAAATGTAGAAGCTGATACGGATTACAAGGAAATACAAGACCTGACAGACTGTGTGTAAAGAGCCGCATAGACACAGCTCCACTGTTTTGCCTGCGCCACACTGCAGAGTCATAGGAGGTGAAGAGTGCCACTGTGAGCCCCTCCCCTCCTCAGGCTGGTTGTAACCGTTGAGCTTATCAGCTTTAGCGGCTGACACACTACCACTGAAACCCAGCAAAGACGCATCTCTGACTACAATGCCATCAGTCTTGTTGTAGTTTTGGTTGTGCTACGTGTCACACATTTTGAGGTCCTACTGTGTCCCAAAGGGTCTGCAGGTATGTCGCCCCCTCCAGTGGACGGTTACCCTCAGCAAGTTCCCAGAACCGTTTGGTCCGAAAGCATCTAGAGAAGATCCGATATTGTTTTGCTTTCTTCTTTGGGAATGTGCTACAAATTGAGGACACGAATGCCTCCTCTTTTCTTTGTCATTCATTTGTTTTGATAGTGTTTAGAGTTTATATTGTTTTATACTGATGAAACTAATCCACCGATACTGAGGATAACCCAGGAGCTCCATAAGTGTTGAAGCAGAAGAATGGCGCTTGTAGCCAGGTTGGACTATGAGGCTGCTCTCTGTTGGTACAGACTAGTATGTGTTAGCTGGTGATTAAACACAATTTTACAACTCTGCTGCTATTTAAGCTACATTTTTTATCCAATCCACAGTAAGTTTTTCATAGTAACAATTTCCAACTAATACAAACTCTGTACCACTGCTGCTTTAGCTTTGTGATTTATTTATTTTTTAATTAATTTACTACTACTACTACTCATGCCTGTTTTTTTATCTGTAATAATGACTTTTCCTTGAGTGGTGTCACTTTGACAATATCCATGTCTCAGACTGCTTCCTTTCCTCTTCGTTGCCACAGGCAGCTTCCTGCAGAAGAGCGCCAAGCTCTTCTTCCGACGTCGTCACCAACGCAAAGACCCGGGGATGAGCCAGTCACACAATGACCTGGTTTACCTGGAGTCTCCGGCCGCAGTGGAGCGAGCGAGCCGAACAGCCACACTTAGCCGCATGCTCAACCGCAAGAGTAAGAGTAAGAGTAAAGCCAACGGCTCTACCTCTGTGGGGGAGCCACATGCGTGACCCCCTCACCCCGTCCCTCGCTCACCTTGACCTCAGTCCCTACCACATCAACTACCATCATCACCTCCACCTCAAATTGCACTGGCAAATATCTTGGCTAACCTACTCCCCTCTAATGCCTGACCTGCATACTGGGGCTGCTGCACTGTGGAAGGCAGAGTAAATGCAACCAAAAACAGAGACATTTTATGGCCCGCTTAAGTGCTTCAAATAAGAAGCAGACGTTCCACCAACAGCAAGTGTGTGCATGATTGGATGATCCTGCCCTGGATTGATTTCAGAGATTAGTCAGCGTGTTTCCTTTTTATTTGATTTTATGCAACATTTTGAAATCTTTAAGTGCTTTTACGGCTGCGTTATGGACAGAAGGGACTGCTGTAGGCCATCACTCTTTACCTCACTGACAGCTGAGGGCGAATAGAGAAAAGTCCCTGCTGTAAACCGTAAGTTGCCTACGGTGACTCATCAGGACCAAAGATGAAGAGCAGAGTGGTGTTTGTATGATTTGCACAGTTTTTAGTACCTTTTAATTTAAAGTGCAATGACAGGAGCAACTCTTGTGCAAGAGACTGTAGTTCATTCACAAAGGGAGACGATTGTTTCACTGCGAGATTGCTGTAAGTGGGAGAGCAGTATGACTACTTGTTGACACTAATATGAAATAATTTGTTTATTACGCGATAATATTCTCAAATAAAGCTAGATGTAATGTGTCCATGAAATGTGTAAGAATAAAAATTTCAGCCTTTGGTTGTCAATTTCAAAACAGAAGAAGGGAAAAGAAGCAGGGCGTTTTCACATTATATGCAACTCTCTCCTGTTGTTTCCCTCAGAGAGTCCTCTTGTACACTACTGTTCACAGCAGAGGTGTTGTTGCGTCTAAAGGGAACTGAACCTTTATCCAGGGACTGCAGCGACACACACGGCCATACTTGTGCTAACAAAACTGGTCCTTCATTACATTTGAAAAGCATGAACTGGTCCGTCATTTTATCGTGTTTTTAAAGATGTGCACATGAACAAAAGAAAAGTGTGAACACGTATGCGAGCAACCAGATCTTGTGGCTGCTTTTTTTTTGTTTGTTTGTTTGTTTGTTTGTTTTATCCAGCTAATGATTGTAATTTTTTTTTTCTTTCTCCTGTGAGCAGCTTGTTTCTGTACATCATGTTAACTACTGTTTGTTAATTCCGCTCACAGAGCTGAATGATTGCCTTACAGTTAATTCTGTGAATGATGTCCCAGCTGCTCGAGTCTTGTTCCTCAGCTTGACATGACTTTGGCTCCTGACGCTGCATCCGCTATCAGACAAGTGGTCCTGAGTGACTGTGGCTTTGAGAGGCAAGCATACCACTGTGTGTTCCTGCATCATCAGCAGTTTCTATAATCAGTAAGCCTATGCACTTAACATATCTGTTGACTGGGTTGTTTACAATATTGGACTACCTGAGATATTAAAAAAAACTCTTGCTCTTCACAATAATTCTCTTCTGCAGATCCTGCGTGGGTGTCTTTGTGTTCATATTTACATGATCTGCTTTAATCCACCATCGCTGACTGTTGTCTGTTTGAAAACAAATAAAAGAGAAAATCATCATTCAGACAAGAAGCACCTTCCAACTCTGAGGAGAGGAATAGAGGGAAAACAGATTGTTTTTAATCGAGCTCAGCTTCTTGCAGCCTGCAAGCATTAACTGCTGCCGTGCATTCAGTAAGCAGCAGGGCTGTACGTGATTAATGAATTGCTTCCTGATGGGTTTTTTTTTTTTTTGTCTTTCTGCTTTCTGTGCGCTGAAAGTGGCCGACTTAACTGTTGATGCAAAGCGTCAGTCACTTCCTTGCAGGGACTGTAACTACTATACATATTGAGTTAAGCAATAAATATTGATTGAATGACTAGGACTGTGGTGATGTTGATGTTCTGGCTATCACATGACCGGTTAATCCAATTTGCTGTTGAACTTCCTTTAACGGAAATTCTTATCACGGGATGGAAACCTGTATTTACTTTAGTTCAGTTTGTACTGTATTTGCATGTTTGCAGTTTATGCTAGTTTAAACAACTGCATCGACAAAGAAATACGCTCACTGGACACTTCATTAGGAACACTGGTAATACCGGGCTAGGACGCCTTTGGCCTTCAGAACTCCATTAATTCTTTCCGCCATAAATTTGACAAAGTGCTGGAAACATTTCTCAGATATTTTATAAGTTATCACACAGTTACTGCACATGCATTATATGAGTTCCTGTTCCACCAGTTTGGGTACAGTGAACTCATTTTCAAGAAATCGGAGATGATATGAGCTTTGTGGCCTACTGATTATCCTGCTGGAAGCAGCTATCAGCATGGATACACTGTGGTGATAAAGGGGTGGGCAGCGACAATATTCAGATGGGATCGGGCATTTAAATGATGCTAAACCATGCCAAAGTGTGATAACGGACACAACATTACATCTCCAGCAGCCGCCTGAACCGTTGATACAAGACCGATTGGAGTCATGCTGCCACATCCACGCGTGGCTGCAGAAATTGGAACTTGTCAGACTAGGATATGTTTTTCTAACCTTCTCTTGCCCAGTTTTGGTGAGCCTGTGCAAATTGTAGTCTTGGTTTCCTGTTCTTTGCTGACAGCATGGCACCCGTGTGGTCTTCTGCTGCTGTCGCCAGTCTGCTTTAGGGTTTTGCATTCAGTGATGCGCATCTGCGTTAACACTTGTTGTAACGAGTGGTTATTTGACTTACAGTTGTCTTCCTATCAGCAAGAAACAGTCTGGCCATTCTGTATCGACCTAAAACAAAAACGAGGCATTTTTGCTCAGAGAACGACCACTCACTGGATATTTTCTCTTTTTCTGACTTTTTCTCTGTAAACTCTAGAGATGGTTGTGTGGGATCAGCAGTTTGTGAAATACTCAGACCCACCTGTCTGTCACCAACAACAAAGCCACAATTACAGACACTTTAATCACCTCTCTACCCCCTTCTGATGTTTGGTTTGAACTTCAGCAGGCCGTCTTTGCCATCTCTACATGCCTAAACGCACTGAGTCGCTGCCATGTTATTGGCTGATTGGATCTTTGCATTAATAAATGAATGACGCAATATATGAAGCAGTTGGACGTAACAAAGTGGCTGGTGAGTGTATTCTGCTTTTTAGGTCCATATATGTCTAATCCCCTAGAACACTTAGTAAAGGTCTGTTGTTGTCAGACCTCAAACAATTAAGGCAACTGATAGCTTCAATGGTTCAACCTTCATTATCTCTCCTCTGCACATGTCCAGACTATCACAACTCCATGCAACAACTATGATAGGCCATACACAATATCTCTGTAATCTGTTAGTACAGTTCCAGACGTACCCACTCTGAGTGCTAAAATATAAGTAGACAAGCGTACAGTTTTGTTATATAGTTTATCATATTAGAAATTAGTAATTGTGAAATTATAATAAATATATTAAGTTGGGAATATTTAATCTCAAAAAGAGTTCATATTTATCAAAAGAGAGAAAATGTAAAAGAAACTTAAAATATTTAAATAGTACATTGTAGTAAGCTCGCACTGTTTCATGTGTTTAATCACTTTAGAATGAGATCTGTCAGTGAGACCACGTGGTTTCATTGAGTGAGGTTAAAATAAACATTTTAAAAAGTTTATTGACCTGAAGTATAAATCTCATTAAATGTGTTCTTGGGACTGAAACAGAAAGCGAAACGTGTTTGTTGTGGGAGGCTTGATAAAGTCGTTACAAGCAGCAGCGTACGCTAACAGTGATGATAATACAGCAGGGGAAAGGGACCGTTTGACAGAATGCATGCTTTTACTTTTGGTATATTGTGCACATTTTGTTAACTTCTGTACTTTCTATAAGACTACAAACTGTTACAAGTAGGAGGTAGGCAGGACCTAGGTTAGCGCCGTTGTGTTGCGCCTACATTTCCCATAATGCAGTCGGGGCGGCTCGTTTCCGGTCCTGCGCCGTTTCTGGAGCGGATTGGAACCCGGAGTCAGGATTTGGTAAATGAAGGGGTTTTGCAGAAAAGGTAACGTGTTTCCCAACCAATGCACGCCGCCTTTCTACCAAATGGAGACGCCGTTTGGAAGTGAAAGTGCAGCTGATACGTCCGGTTCGGTCTGAGCTTACCCGAAACGCCTCCACCACACACTGGCGGCTGTTGAATAGCATTGACTCCGGTTTGGGGGTTTGCGTCTCCGGTCCATCCGCCATGCCGACTGTTCTTTGTTACATTTTAGCAAAGAGGAGCCACTCAGATCGGAGTTAAAACCCGGCTAGAGTTTGGGAACGACTCAAATCCTGGATCCCGTCTATTCCCCGGGCTGCATATGTTAAAATGCACGCGTCAACTGTTTCGCGTAGACCAAAAACCAGTTAATGTTTTCATAAGACACTAGTGTACAACCGGTAGGGCTGATGCATTCACGTACACCTGAAGGGTCCCACATTAAACGACTGTGCAGGCTCAGAAGTTCACTTACATCTTGAAACACTCGTTAAAGTAGTTCCTTCGTATAAATGTGCAGTAAAACTGAATGTGACCAGGCTGCTGCTCTGCTCTCTGCTTGTTTTCCGGTAAACCCCTGATACAAACACTTTCCCTCTGTCTGTAGGTTGGCATAATGGCTGAACAGACACCAGATGAGTTTATCTGTGAGTATGACTCCAGCCCTTCCTGTCCTCTGTGTGTCTGTGTGTGCGCGCGTTAAAGCACTATGAAGACAGAAGTGATGTGTATGTGTGACAGGGTGCGAGGACTGTGGCCAGTACCATGACTCTGAGTGTCCTGAACTTGGGCCGGTGGTGACTGTCCAGGACTCCTTCGTCCTCAGCCGAGCTCGGTGAGTGACAGCTGGAGGTGTCAGGTGGGGGTTTGGGCCGTTCTTTAAACTGATGTTTCTTTGTAAAGATTCAATCAGAGCAAAACCAAAGATGGAGAAGCATCAATCGCTGCTAGTGCTGACATCCAGTCATCCTGACCTGTGAAATTACAAATCCCATTCATGTGTCACCTTACTGATGTTCGAGACCTTGCAAAGAGATTGTTTACGTATCCCACTGTGGGTGGTTGCATTTCTGCCACTTGAAGCTTCATCCTTTTTAGAAACTTTTTAGAATGGCCCCTTAAAAATGATAGATATCGCACTCTATGCCTTCTTTTCCACAAGCATACAGCCGCCCTCCCCGAGCCGATCTCTGCCTTCAGTTTCTTTTTGGGGGTTTTGTTTTGTTTTCTCACACTCTCTTTTTGTTCCTAGGATATATTGGATCATTGGGGCTTCTGTCTATAATATTGCACAATATTGCTCAAAAGGAGAGGACACGCCATCGGCATTTTAGCAAAGTAATCATCATAGTGAGTTAAGTTAAATACACGAAGAGAACTGAAAAGAATCTAAGGGATCATAAGACGGCAGACAGACAGGAGAGCAACAGTGCGAGCCCAACATGAGTGACAGATTTATATTCTGGGGAACGTTAGGTCCCTGGTAGTCACAGCTCTTTTCCATTTATTTATCAGCAGTTCGCAACAGCTGTTCACCTTTTTATCGTAAAGACCCTACAATAACCAGGTGATCCTATCCGATCAAGCACTTAGCAACAGTGGGTGGAAGATGTCCTGTTTTAACAAGAAGAAACCTCTGGGAGGAGTTTTAGATTAGGGGTGGGGGTTGTGATTGGTTACGATGGGGCGTTGAGAGTAAAGAGCAAGGGTCATCGCTTTGAGCTTTTATCATGCTTTTAACGTACAGTTCTGAACAGACAGCAATCATGAATTTATGCCATGTTGCTCTTGTCTTGCATCAGGTCGTCTCTTCCAGAGAGCCTCGAGATCAGAGAGGTGGGAAATGGCGAGGAGGGGGTGTTTGTCCTGCACCGGCTGGTCAAGAGGACTCGGTTTGGGCCCTTTGAAGCAAAGAGGGTTCCCCACCTGGAGAAAGAAGGAGCGTTCCCCCTGAAGGTGGACTTGACCTCCTGCTTTAAATTGTATGTGTGCATGTGGCTTTTAACTTCCTTCCTTCTTAATCCTCTCTCTGTTGATGGGCAGATCTTCAAAAAGGACGGTGTGGTGGTGTGTTTTGACTCCAGCAGTGAGGAAGACTGCAACTGGATGATGCTGGTGCGATCTGCCAGTGACCACAAGCATCAAAATCTGACAGCTTACCAGCAGGATGACGAAGTGTACTTCAACACCTCCCAGGTATCTTCCTGCACCTGAAACCTGCACAGCACATTCACCTCAGTAAGGAGCTTGATTTGTTGGTCCTCGTGCATACCTGCCGCTCCTGTGTTTCCCAGGATGTGCTGCCAGGAACAGAGCTGAGAGTCTGGTATGGAGCGTTCTACGCCAAGAAGATGGAGAAGCCCATGCTGAAACCCCCACTTCAGCCACCACTGCCTCCACCAGGTAGATTTGGTTACAGCACAGATGCTGTGTTTGGGGTACCATGGAAACAGTGAGAGTTATATCTTCTCGTTTTTCTCTCTTTTAATCAGATGTGACAGCTCCATCTGCTAAATCTGAGATCTCAGTGAAAAGTGGAGCCCACATGCCTCCAGCAGCTGAAGACAGCAGTGCAGGTAGGATCATTAAAACACCAACCACCTCCAGTTGACACGTCTTTGAAATGCTTTCCCATATTGTAGCTAAGTTTATGGTTATAATCCTTTTTTTTTTTCTTTTAATTGCATCGGGTTTTTTTTTAGCAGCTTTGTGTTTTGGCAGCGAGTCCAGTATGAGTGAACTCCGCATGTTCACCCATTCAAAAGATTCTAGGCTGAACAAAACGTTGCGTCATGATCGCACATGCTGACTCATCCGCCTGTTTTCTGTGGATCACAGGCGACATGCTGAGCCACCTCAATGAGGTAAAGACGGTAGCGGTGCTTCCAACAGAGCAACTCCTGCCCCAGGGGGAATGCCTGGTTGGTCCTGATGAGGAGGAGGGCAGCTCCCCTGCAGCGCAGCCAAGCCCCAAGAGAGGGCACAGCCGAGGGAGGAGAGCTAAAGGACGCAGGCCCAGTGCTACAGCTGCTGCAAGCAAAAACAGAGGTGAGAAGAGAGAGAGAGTCAGGCTTGGGCAAAAAAAAAATACTTGGTAAAACATGGGCAAGATCAGCGCAACACAAGTAATCAAATGTTAATATTCTGGTCTGCAGCGGTTAAATGAGGATGATGGCATGACATTTAGAATGTACACCAGTTAAAACACGGAGCAAAAGTACACCAAGTGCTCCCTCAGTCAGCGCCTGACCACATGCCTCCATGTGCCAGTCACAGCTGTTCCCTGCACAACACAGATCAAAGTTTCTGGATGTAATCATGTTAAAAGAGAGATCAAATTCAAATGTCAAGCAGCAGATGACAAATAATGTTGACCAACAACAAAGCAACAAGTGTCGTAGAGTTGTGTCAGCACCACAAAACAACACGACATTATTCAACCAGAAAAGATACAAAGACACTTAATGCATGAAGAAAGATCATGCAATGCTAATGTGAATCGGCCAGTGTCAACTCAGACGAGGCTGCGCAACATTTCCTTGTATCCATCCAGCTCACCAACCAATCACATTCCATTTGAACAAAGATGTGTGCCAACTAAACACGGTGAGCCAGGAAGGTTTCAGGTCAGTGGTTTACATAATGGAAAAAAAAAAATGTTGTCCCCTCATGCAAGTGGCAATAATGTATCCAAATCTCCATGGGGGGGTGCAGGGACCTCACATGTAGCAAGTACTTGTCTAAATTTTTTCGAGGGGCCAGACAAAAACTCCTCAGTAAAAGTCACATGACAGGCCACCTATAGTTTTCCAAAAAGCACCTGAAGGACAATCAGACCACGAGAAAAAAAATTCTTTGGTCTGAAACAAAGACAAGAAGCCAAGTGAAAACCAAGCACTGCTTATCACATGGATGATACTATCCCTGTAGTGAAGCATTGTGGTGGCAGCATCATGCTGTGGGGATGTTGTTCAGCGGCGGGAACTGGGAGACCAGGGTGGAAGGAAAGGTCAGTGCAGCAATGCACAGAGGCATTGTTGTTGCTAACCTGCTAGAGCGCCCTGGACCTCAGACTGGGGTGAAGGTTCACCTTCTAACGCAGGGGTGGGGAACTCCAGGCCTCAAAGTGTCCTGCAGGTTTTAGACCTCACCCTGGGTCAACACGCCTGAATCAAATGATTAGTTCATTAGCAGGCCTCTGGAGAACTTCAAGACATGTTGAGGAGGTAATTTAGCCATTTAAATCATCTGTGTTGGATCAAGGACACAGCTAAAACCTGCAGGACACCAGACTAGGGGTGGGTTTTGAGTATCGATTTTCAGATTTGTTTATTTTTTTATTTTTTTGCCTGTCCCGTTTTGGATCATTAGCGATCAGAATTATTATCTGAAGGCCAAGACAGATGCTCAACGGATTTATTTTACCAAATGGACCATCATAGTTTTGCTCTATTGATCCATTTGATTGGCATTTATTATTATTTATTTATTTTCAGTTATTGTACATGGGACAGACATGATTATGGGAAAGGAAAAGGAGAGAGAGAAAGAGAAAGAAAGGGAGGGAAGGAGTTTGGTAGGGAGAGAAAAGCAGAGGGGACAAGGGATGGCGAGAGAGGACATAAAAGAGAAGGAAAAAGGGGAAAAAAATCCACTGGATCACCTGTTGAGACAAAAAAGAAACAAAGAACAAAACAAGAGAAACGAGCAAAAGAGAATAAGCTGAATCATTGCAGAACAACGCAATATGGGGGCTACAGCAATAACCTAGGTAAGCATTAAATACTACGTATTGGATGTTATTGTGTAGCTCACAGAACTGACAGCGCACAACGTGCTCCCATACAGCAGCCAAGAAAGGTGTAGTTTTGCATCTCTGAATAACCGTGTGTACACCTGTGTGTGTGTGTGCACTAGGGCTGGGACAACGCGTCGACGCAATCGATTACGTTGACGCGTAAAATACGTCGACGTAAAAAATTTGCGTCAATGCGTCGTCACTTTAAAAAAAAAACACATGGCGGCAGCGAGTAGCGGTAACATGTCGACTTAAACC
>VURO01011539.1:3858-15121 GCA_015108175.1 Pelvicachromis taeniatus
GTGGAATTATATAACAAATATGATGCTGAGATATTGGTTATTGTGCTATCATTTATTTATTTTTTATTTGTCCTTTATTTCACAGTCTTAGTTGAGGGTTACGCCAGGTTTTCACATTGGGGAGATTTGTTTCAATTGTCTCATCATTTTGGGGGGTCGGGGGGAGGGAGGGGGGGATGGGGGGGGGGGTTTATTGTAAGTTATTTGAAAATGAGATAAGTGTCATAATCATAAGAAAGTGCTTTAAAAGATATGGGAAAATCAACTTCTTTAAACATTTGTGTTCATTTGCAGAAGCCTGTGTCATAATTCTTGGAAATCATCTCTTTTTATTGTAACACTCTAATTCTTGTAAATTGTGAATAATTTTAATATTTCGAAGGATGACGGGCAACCGCTGTTGTAATTTAAGTGCTTTTCCGCGAGCGAAAAGCTCTGATATTGCAATGAAGAATAATTGAATAAATTTCACAAGATGTTGCTTTGATTCTTAAGAGAACGTCTTAGATTGATTATTTTTCACAGTGGTCTTACAGAAGTGTTTTGTTTTGTTTTAGGGAACAAGAATATCGTCAGGATTCTTCAGGAAAAAAACAAAAAAACAAAAACAAATCTCCTCTTTAAATTTATGACGGTGGTGGACACAGATCCCTCGAGCTTTTAAATGGTCCAATTGTTTGTGCGTAATTACGCGTAAAAGCTACAGTCTGCAGGGCTGTGAGGGAAGCATTTCGCTAACAGGGTGCTGTTTTAGAAGCGGAAGTTTCAAGCTTGTCCATAAATTGTTTTTAAAAAATTTGCTTTTCTCTATTTCAGAAGCACACAGGCTCCAATATTATGAAGACATTTTTTTTAAATACTCAATGCAGGCCCAGATTGTGGCTCGCGTTCTCCTTTAATATAATTATAAAAGGACAAGCTTGATTTTGAATATTTTTTAAAGTTAAGATGACACAAAGCACAATAAGAACATTTAGCATAACAACCACCTGTTAGTGTTATGAACGAAGCATTCTCATTTATGAATAGAAATTAGATTTTTTTTTAAATAAGTATATGTCATTTTGACCTTTCTAAAACCTTATGAGATGTGAATCCTTTAATCCTTTATTAGCAAGTGCAGCTTAAATCCTCTTTTTTATATATATATAAAATTCTAAATGAATTAAGTTCATTGTATATTCTACCAATACATTAATCAGTGTGTCTGATTGCAATTTTATTTCGGAAACTTGCGCCAGAATTTCATTCCTTTTTCCGGTGAAAAGATATTTTTTTTAGTATAAACTGCTCTTAAAAACTGAACAACTTCTCCACTGTGTATTTCTCTCTTTTTTAAGTAAAATATTAAGCTATTTTGAATTTAATCATTTTCATCATGTGCTTGATCTCGTGAGATGCATTTTTTTCAATTCCAATTTTACAGCTTCTGTTCTGAACACACTATATAAAAGAATCAGGCGGGGATAGAAAAGAAAAGTGATCAAAAAATGTTTTAAAGAACGATAAAGATTTTAAAGATAAAATTATTTGTTTCTTTAAAAAAAAAGAAAAAATATATAAAAGTCTGGTTTGTCAGTAGTCTTTCACCCTAACTACACCATCTGTTCATCTTCAGTTCTTTTATTAGCTTTATTTTTATGGAGATGCCAGCTAATACATGTGAATTATTAGATTATATATATTGATTTCTACGTTATGAGCTAGAATGCAACAGACGATAAAAAAGAAAAAAAGGGGGGGATTCACAAGAACCTTAATTTCTTTAGCTGCATTTTCATCAGCTTGCTAATCAAAGAACCGGCACTTAAAGAGGCTTGATCACTCGTTTAACAAATACACGCAATCTATGTTACTTAGCTTTTATTCTAATTGTTTGCTCCCATCATGTGAGAAGCAGCAAGGCGGTGGGGGACTTGTTTGCTTCTTTTACTCTCGAGCAAAATAGCTGGAAAGTGAAAGGGGGTGTGGGCACAAGTGTGTGAGGCACAAACTGGGATTCGAACAATAATTTCAAATTTGATAAAAACCACTGCGTGAAACTTGAGCGTGAACCTCAGATCCGTGATTGTAAATAAAGGAGAAAACGCTCTGTTTAGATGAAAAACAGCCGCACAAACCTGACAATGTCCAAACTGTTGCTCAGACTGAATTTTGACTTCCACTGGTCACAGCTCTATACAGATAAGTAGCTTGTTGAGTTGGTGATGACTCATCAGAATTTCACAGATGTGGTGTTTTGATTTTGGACCGGTTTTGGTACTTTTGACATAAACATCTGCACTTTGAATAAGATGCCAGGGTCATTTTTATATTATTATTATTATTATTAATAATAATATTAATCTAAAAAAAAAACATACATAAATCTAGACTGAAGATAGGCCGCAGCTGTTTTTGAGATGTTCCGTTTGTATCGCCTGTAGGCCTCATATGATACCCTAATAGTCATACACATGCCAATGAGGAAAATTTATGCCTGCTTAGGCAGGAAAAAAAAAAATCAATTAATCTCAAATACATAGTTAAAGGGCCTATTTCACACTGATGAAGACTTGCATGGTATGTCAATTAAACCTGTTAGGCCTCATAGTAAAGCGTGTAACGTCTGGCTGCGCATTAATCTTTTAGGGGGGAAAAAAATCGGTGGAACAATGTCTGGAAATTAGTTGAAATTCCAAAACCCGAAAGCAATTGCATCTATGGAGACATCTCCGCAATACAGCGCGCACCGTATGGCAGGGGATGGCCTCCTCGTGTGTTTTTGCATCTGTTTCTATCTTATCTGTTGATGTGAAGAGATGCGGATTAACAGTGAAAGCCCGGAGAGGCGGAGCGCGTCACGGCGCATCGCCAGGCTAAAAAGAGGAGCGTTCTGGCAAATTTAACCCGAATAAATTACACCTTGAGGTGGAAGAGGGGGTAAGTGTAGGGTGCAAAGTATACAGGCTATGTGGCGGAGACGCTTACTGCTGCTGCTGCGTGCGTGCGCGCGCGCGAGAGAGAGTCAGTGTGTGTGTTTGTGTGTGTGCGCGCACGTACAGCTGGCTGGCCAATAAATCTCTCCACCGTGCGATACCCTTATCTTGTAGCCACCGATATATTCCGTGCTAGGAGGCCATCAGCTCCAGCGCACACTCGGTTGTTCGTAAAGCCCCGATCCCTTGCACTCCCTGTCCTAAATGGGGATAATTAGCGTCACTTTATCACGCCTCTGCATATTTTCTCTGCGTCCCCCCCTTCCCTAAAAAAAATTACCAAGCAGCCTGCTCTCGTCGCCCGCTCTGTCACAGAAGATTATGGAGACAGATTGCACAGAGCGAATGTGCCGGGCGAGATTAGCGCGGAATAGAGAAAGCAACTGGGCCAATGAATTCCTCGGAAGGGCCTTATCGTGCAATTACACGTTGACATGTTTAACAATCTTGCTGCCTCTTAATCCTGCAGTGCTGCTCTATCTACCCACAGCTACCACGCTATATGCCGGCACACAGACCTAATGCACCGAAACGCGGCACAAATGTACTAAAAGTTATGAGAAATTGCTTTATTTTGAAACTTTGTTCACAACATCCACCAAACGCATTTTTTTATTTGCTTTTTTTTATTTTCCAGATTTCACCGTTGCTGGAATAGCATCTGCACTGGGACTTTTTTCTTTTTTTTTTAAGAGGTGAGATATTAAAATACATCTTCTAAACATTTATTGTTAACCCAAATCACTGCTTCACTGTAACAGCTTCACAAAGTGACAATAATAATAATAATAACAGCAAAAAAGCGGGGGGGTGTTTGCGCCATGTCCATCCGGAGTGGCGACGCAGAAAGTGCCCATCTTGTCTGGAGCTAAATGTAGACTTTTCCATGTGTCTGCCCAACACACACAATCACCACCACCACATCCCGACCCCTCCCCGTCCCTCCTGCCTGGCGGTATATCGGGGCCTGTGTGGGAGTGATTGTGGAGCGCCACTGTAGGAATTTGGCAGGGTCCGCGGTTTGGAGAGCCGCCCCACGCTGAGTCCCATTCAGCGGCCAGCGCGCTGTGAGGTTGGGAAGTTTCAGTCAGCCGTACAACTCAATGGCCCCCACAAAGGCGATTACAAGCCCCAGCGCATTCCTGTAGGGACCTGGGAGCGGCGCAGGTGCGAGGGGGACCGGGGTAACCCGTCAGAGGACAGATAAAAACGGGACAGTGCTGGGGACCACACAAAACCTGCCACTCCACAGGAACCGGGGATTTTTGGTGGGAGGAAGGAGGAGAAAGGGAAGAATAAGTCTGTAGAAGATGCAAGTTAAGGGGGTGGGGTGCAGCATACTGAGTGGTCTCACTGTCCATCACTGAATGAAAGTGTTTAAGGATTCCTAGTCAAGATGGTAGCCTGGATTTTTACAAAAGTCACAAGTCCACAGTCTCCCATTACCAATCTGGACGTATCCCTTCTCGTTTAATAAAAATAACCTAACATGGAGTGACATTTATGGAACTACTGCAAATACTCCAAATCACCAATGCAGTCTAAAAAAGTTTCATAAATCCAACTTTGAAAGAATGTTGCAAAATGTTACCAAAGACACGATCTCAGCTTTGCCGCCAGTGTGGGAAAGAAAAACCTTGAAATGTCTTGTGGTTAAAAAAAAAATTGCTTTAATCACACCAATACATTTGATCACTTTCTACAAACTGCCATCTTTCTACAGTTTCTGCCATCATGTCAGCAGCAGACCAAACTGGCAACCAGTGAATTTCATTGGTGGAAAGCAGCTAAAGAAAACAAATGTTTGCTTCAGACAATGAGGATTTTCCTATTGTCCACCATATCAACATTTCAATATTGATATTGTGTTTCCATCATGTCCTATTGAGTGGCCACAGTATAGGTAGCTAGCATGATTTGGTTAAGATTGGGAAAGACTCATGGCATTGGGTAAAAGAACCAACATAGACGGTAGTAGATGTGTAGTGAGCAACAGTTTCCCGTAATAGAGTGAAATAATTTATAGATTCAAAGTGTGTCAAAGTCTTTTATTTTAAAGATCAAACCAGCCACCCCATCACCCTACTTGCCATGTAGAAATTTGATACTCCATGCACTGGGAAAAAAAATCCTAATGGCAGAAATTCAGGAGGAAACTGTTGCTATATTTAATTTAGGTTGCACAGGTACCGGGACTTTTTTTTTAGCAGCCGAACTACCAAAAGACCTGCTTTTTCCATTTGTTTCTGTTCAATTCAGAGTTGGTACATGGCATACAGGTGGGCATTACATCTAAATGAAGTAAAGCCATTCACTGACATTTTTGGTAGAAGCTGGGTTTCGAAGCAGATTCTTTAAACAGCGAGCAAAATAGGAAGTCCAAAATAAGAAATGCAAGACACATAGAAAAAAAAAACATTCCTACTGTGCAAAATGTAAATATGCATGGTAGAAATATGGTAGAGCAGTCGGTACCTGTGAAAACCTCCTTCGGCTACTTAAATAATATAATAAATGACCTGTCCTGCTGCCCTGTGATGGCAGCAGGGAATTATCATCAATGATAAACATACAGCTTCTAGTTTGAGAAGTGTCATCATTCACAATGATCTACTGTGTTTACCTTTAATTAAACAAACTTGGAAACGACACCGGGCTGAAGCTCCACACACATCATAATGTTGGATTAATATTCAGTATTCTGCCAGTTTGTGAAGGGGGGCTCAGAGATCATTAATCCTGTGCATCATAACCTTTTTTTTTTTTTCAACTTTTCTGGCAAAAGCGGTGTTTCATGTTTTATTATTGAATACAATTTTAATCATGCTAAAATATGATGCAGAATTATTTCTAGAAATATTGGATCGATGTCATGTTACTAACACCTGCAACAAATTCATAACTACATACAGTATACTGACTGTTCTGTATATTTTTGGGTTACTGTGTTGCAAAGAATAAGTGTCAACATGCTTAAATAACATGACACAACTGAGCTTTCACCTTTCTCACAAGCACCTTTCACTGTAGATTTTGTTGTGCCATGCTTTCAGGGCTCGAAGTTCTCCACTGTGCACACAGCACTTAAAAGGAATCTTTTCATGTGGTGAGCCACTATGACTGGCACAACTGTTTTAGTGGTAGGAGAGAAGCAATGTGACTGGTTTAGAGATGAAAAATGAGTCTTCCTATCTTTTATCTTTTTCTTTACTTACCTAGATGATTGAGCATGCATCAAGACATCCTATCTTTTTTGTTATATTTCAGCATTGGGGGTATAGGTTTAGTTCACAAGCACCTGTGCATGCAGTGCTCTGTTAATTAATCAAATAACTGCTGAACCCTCATAAAGTGGCCCAAACAAAATCAGCCAGATAACAGACAACCTTTAAGTAAGCCCCACAGGTTAAAACTCTATTAGGACAAAAATAAGGATAAAAGAAAAACTTGTATAATCTTTACAGGCATATATCAGATTGTCCTTTCGGGAGGCATTTTATTCTTTCGACTTTTGATAAATTCCCATCTTCTTGAAGAATATAGTGTATATATTAATTTTTATTTTAACTCTTTTAAAGAAGTGTCAAATGAACTTTATGGTCATTTTTTAATAATTCAAACTGTGGTTTGTTAAATTGAATTGCATTATACAGAGCAATATTTCGTTAATTTTGCCTACCCTCGCAGATGTGACTTTGTGACTTTTACCACAATTAAAATGGATTAAAGTAAGAGTTGGCTTGCTTACAGTCTCCCTGAGTGTTTGACTCTTGCCCTGTCAGACTTGTTTAGTGATTACAGCAGCATAAGGAGATGTAAGGAATTACTTTGGTGAGCACAGTGACAAGTCCTCCAGCTTAACCCCTTTGAACACAACCCATTAGAGCGCAATATGGTTCATTTGTTTTTGGCCTATGTTTGCAAAGGCCAAGACACAAAACAACTTAGTTAGGATTAGGGGTAATGTAGGTGACCTTGATCATCATGCTTATTATATTAAACATGTTAAGGTTAAAGAATAACAGCACCTTGATATAAAAAGTGTTTTGTTGACCCATCCATTAACCCTGACCTCCACTCTATGTGGACTTTGCAGCCCCATAACAACAACAACACCTTTTTTCCTCATTAGTTCATGTTTTCTAGCAGTTTGGTTAGATTTAGGTCATGAAACAACTTGTTTAGGTTTAAGAAAATATGGTTTGGATTAAAGTATAGCCCTCTAAGAATTTAAGCCTAACTTTACCCATGTGCCACGTTGGTCCTGTCATACTTATTACGACCATGGAGGGAAATTATTTCTCTTGGAGACTGCCTTGTTACCTGGCATAAATCCATGCTCCATCAATGGGTGAGCAGATGTGGAAGGAAGTTTTTAAGGTAGATATAAGGTAGATAGATAGGATATGAAGAAACTGTTCTTTAACATGAATATTTGCTACTAAAAATAAATAATCTCATTCTTTAATATGAAAAAAAAAACAGTCCTCAAAGTTTTGACATTTTAAAAGTTAACCTCATTTTCTCAGGTAAAAGCATTCCGATGCTTTGCTCAAATAAGAAAATACTTCAGTACTTATTTGTTCCAAACACAACAACAAGGAAAGGCCACATGATAAGTTTTAAGTGTCCTCTGAAATACTCCGGTTTGCGCTCTTGAAGGAAGAATCGTTTACTGTTAGATCTTTTTTTTCCTCTCTCAGCAGAAGTGCTTCCACAAAGAGTTTCTTTCATGGACTCTTCGAGACAAGCAAACTTAGTGTTGTTTGGCAGCAACAGTTAGACTATTACATGTGCTCCAGAGAAAAAGGGGGAATTTAGAATAAATGTTAATGAAAGCACGGTAAGTGGCTTCCTGTCCCTCACTAAATATATGCAATAACCTTGAGTCTTTTTTTGGGGGGGATAAACTAAGAGAGCGTTCGGAAATTGTATAAAACTCTCTAAAGCATTTTGACTCTAATAAGTTCTTTTTAATACAAAAGTAATGCTACTTTTGAGTAGAATAATATTGTGTTCTTTCTAGCCTAGTTATTATCTTGTTTTTTCTTTTCTCCCATTTTTTTCTTTTTAATCAGAACCTTATAATTTCAGGAGGTTGATTGAAGTCTTATTTAAAAATGAAAGCATGTAGACGCAGAAGCACTGCTTCTTCTTTCCCAGCTGGTCGCCACAAAGCAACGATCCAAACTTTGAAGCTTTGGACACACGTAGAGATGCTCTATGCTCTTCCCATCTAAACAATGTCAGGTTGTGTTCATACATTGTCTAGCAAAAGCAGTAAGGTGAAAATTTGAAGAAAAAAAATAATCTTCTCTGGAGTTTTTCATTGCGTTCTGCTGACTTTTCTTCTAGTGCTACCAGCAAGTCAGAGATTTTACCTGTCCAATAACATATTTTCATCTGCAAAACAAAATGTCACGATACTTTGAACAGGCATTCTTGGTTGTCAGGCAATGTATGTTATATAGATAAACGTATTGTGCCACATCTCTGTTCTGGTGTTTTCAGTCCCATTGCCATAGGAATATAAAATCGAGCCCCTTGCCATGCAGTCAACCTTTACAAACATTTGTGGGAAAAAATGGGTCATTTTAAAGTGCTTGCTGAATTCGAGCTTGGTGCTGTAAATGAATGCCGCCATTGCGACAAGTCAGTTTGTGAAATTTCTTCCCTCCTAGATACTCCACAATCAACTGTAAGTGGTATTATGGCAAAGTGGAAGCATTTAGAAACCACAGCAACTCAGCCATGAAGTGGCAGACCACAGAGCAGGGTTGCTGAGTGCTAAGGCGTATAGTGCATAAAAATCACCAGCACTCTACTGACTCGATAACTGCGGAGCTCCAAACCTCCTCCGACATTAACATCAGCACAAAAGCTGTGCACAGGGAGCTTCGTGACATGGGTTTCCATGGCTGAGTAGTTTTTGTAGGTGTAATCTGTAGGTGGGCCAGTCCATGTGGTCTAGTGTAGCTTGAGGACTTTGTTAATGTACTGAGTTTTCCTCCAGTGAGGCTGATAATTCATGTGGCCATAAGCAATATTTCCCATTAAATAAATGTAATGATCCCCTACCTTTTCATCACGTCCCATTAACAGACCAAATTATGCTTTTAACATTAAATAACGGCATTCCCATCAGCCTCAGCTGCAAGTGTCATTCTGAAGTCAGTGAGTGTTACAACCACTTACATTATTCCACGTTCATCCCTTGTCCCTAAATGTTTTGGGTGCCTGTGAATATCCAGGTTTTTAATTATAACAGGGAAAGTTCCACTGTTTAACTTTAATAAGATCCTTTAAATCATGCAGTTAAGCTTGTCGCACATCAACACTTTGTCATATTTCTTCACTTCACAGTACTTTATTATTCGCACAGCTTTCTTGAAGATGTCAAAACTCACAAGTTGGTATTAAGAATTTCTTTTTTTCCTTTCCAACATGACATCAGTGCAGCATCGATATGTTAGCACCGTGAGCGTGTTGTAATGCTGTTGTTTCCATTTTGGTAAAACCCTTGCGTTGCCAAAGTGAAGCTAAAGCGATCGCTCTTATAAATGTTACAACTAGCTCCGTGTTTCACAAACTCTCACCGACTCTCACCGCCTCGACAAATCTGTGGCAGGCGATAATTCTCAAAGCAGCAGAGAGGGGTTAATGAGGGGTCAAAGAGTTCAGATAAGAAACAGCGGTTTTATGATGCCCACTGCAACCTGCAGCACACTGATAGCCGTTTGAACCGACTGCCCTTTGAACTCTGCTGGGTCAAGTGATCAAAACACTGGGTCGTTTAGATAGGTCAGATTGGAACAAGTGAAGGATGTGTATGTCACTGGAAAATGTCAGCGAGGTACAGATAAATTGCTCTTAATGGTTATAACCCTATTCAATTTGTTTCCGCAGCCATTAGATTGTTGTCACCTATCAGACTGTTTAAGGTGTGGGATAAATTTGATTAATTTCACTGCAAATATATATTCTGGTGGCATTTAACTATTCATCAGACTAGACTATGTATATGTTCTTTATGTGTTTCTATCTGCTTGTAATATATATACACATACTCATATGTTTTTGTTAAAAACTTTACTTGTACTGAGGTTGGATATTCTCTACAAATTGGTAACATCTGTCTGTCTCCTTGTTTTTGTGTTTCTATCTGTCTTCCAGGACAATGGCCATCAAGTCTATGACCAGCTGAACTGGATCACTGTGGGGAGACTGTGATTTACAGATAGCTCCTCATCTCTTTTACTGGCAGGCCATCTTTACCTTGAGCACTGGGAGATAGGTGGTGCGGGCAAAAAGACCTCTCGGAAAATGTCAGCAACTGTCAGAGCCCCAAATTTCTTCCATTAACTCGTTCTTTCCTCTGTGATGCTACTTTCTCGAAACCCCTTAATTACATAACTCCTTTCTCCTGTCACCCAATGTTTTGTATCCAAGTATAGCGTATGACTTCAGATCGTGTGACTTTTTTTCTTTTCTTATATAGCTTAAAATTGAGGCTAACAAAACAATCCTAGCCCCATATTTTTGCCCATGTGAGCAAAAACAAACACACACACACACACGCACACTCACACACACACACAAAAGGAAACTGCAGTGACTGCAGCAGCTCTCCTTCCCTAGTGTTTTTCACTGGAGCCAGTTTCACTGTCTTAATACTCTTAGTCCCTCAGCTGGCATGTTGTCCAAGAACCCGCTGCATATTCAGATTTGTAAAATCCGTCAAAATGCCTGTAATGAATATTTCTACAGCCTCAAGTGTATTTAATGTGCTGTTTGACCAGCCCAAAAGAAACCTTGTAAAGATCCGCCACTATAGGAACAGAGGATCAGATAAAGCTTGATTGTCTGTCCCTTTTTATCCACAGCCCCGAGTCACTGTGGAAACAGTGTGAAACAGGTCATTTTCATTAGAACACAACCCCTATAATAAACATGTATCGTTTGGATATGCTGTTAATTTCTTATTAACATTTTTCTTGTGCATGAGTGTATAGGCCATGTAATATATATATACATATATATATATATTTTTTTTTTTTTCTTTAGAAAAGAAACTACTGGTATTATTATTATTGGGTTTTTTGTGTGTTTAGTTTTGTCTTTTGATGGATTAAATGTCATCTTATGCGATAGACGTGTGCTATGCACTTGCATTTTGCAGTTTGTTTTTCCTGTTAGCTTACACAGCCACCCATGGCTAAGGGTAAAAAAAAAAAAAAAAAATAATGAGTACAAACCAAAAAACTTTTTTTTTTTATTAAAACTTC
>VURO01011539.1:15141-28006 GCA_015108175.1 Pelvicachromis taeniatus
CTTAAAATTTCATTTTTTTATTTTTTTTTTTCTTTTAAAAAAAAAAAAACCCAACAAAAAAATAAAAAAAAAAAAAAAAGATAATGAGTACATACCAAATAAACTCTTGCATCTTATTACAGCCTGAGAATAAAAAAATATTGTGCTTTCCGTCATTTATTTTCACATTCAATTTGAGAGGTAAATTAATACTTCAAAGTGAGAAGTTACAGAAAAGTTTTAACATTTAAACTATGTATTAATTTCAAGGCCTAAATGCGCCCTCAATTATTTTACCATTGCCCCTAAGTAATTGATTTTGGGTAGAGAAAGCGAGAGGTGCTGGGGTGATCTGTGTTGATGTGTGAAAATCACAAAGCCAATAAATGAAAAATAACTGACGTCGTAATTGCTGTGAGTGTTGTAACCTTGCTTTATTGATTTTTTTTTTTTCATCAAGGCATTTTGCTAGCATCAAAGTTGGGCCCATAATAACATAAATTGTTTCACTGCTGTCTGTAATAATTTATATATTTCTTTCACTCATTTTCAGCCTCTCATTGACTTGTTCAGGTGTGTGCAGCACGCCACACAAAGACAAACGCTCATCCAGCAGTGTGCGGCTTGTGCCGTGGTGCACACAAAGAGCGAACATGTAAAGAGACTAGATAATGAGTATCTCAGGTGACTACATGCTGTGATTACCAGGTTGCCGGTTGTTATATAGGAACTATATTACATAGACATGCAGTCCCACACTGTGCACACGTTCAGTCACACACGTTCTGCACATGTACACACAGAAACACACACTCTTGAGAGATCCTTGGTTATCACACCCTTCCAGATTGTTCTGAACTACTTATGGAAAACACACACACATCTCAAGATGCGGCCACTCTTGCCAATATGAGCCCAGTGTTAAGAACAGTTGTTGTCGTTGTCGTCGTGTGGTTTTTTTTTAGCATCTCTAAATTCCTAGCGTTGCTAAGGTGCTTTGGGAGGGGATTAACAGAGGCTGGCGCCGATGAGCAAGCCTTCCAGATTTCCAACCAGTAGCAAAAAGACAAAGAAAGAGGGGGGAGAAAAAAAGAGGAAAAACAGCAGAGGGTTAGACAACGGGGAAATGGCAGTAACAGCTTGTGTAAACATGATGACTTGAGAGAGGTAAAGAGGTAGAAACAAATGAGGGATAAGTAACAGAAAGTGAGACTAAATAATAAGTGTCCTAAAGAGCAGGCCTCAATTTTCACACAGAAAAGTGGGGACGCGCTCTCCCTTTGCTTTTCCTCCCTGTCCTCTTTGCCTATTTTTCTCCACCAAATTTCCGTCTCCTCACTCTGTGTTCCCTCCTCTCTATTTCTTCCCATGTCTTTATTCCCCCAAGGCCTACAGTTAGATCCAGACGCTTTTGTCTCTCGTTCTCTCTGTCAAAACTTCAAACAGTGCCGGTGTTCAGGTCATGCTGATGTGCCCGGAGCATCAGTGACTGAGCTGTCTCAGGTGAACGTCTCCCAGCGTGTCCTTGATGACACTCTCTCCCTTTCTCCCATCTCGCCGCTTCCAATTAGTGTGGTGAGCTGTGGAGGCAGTACAGGCAGCTGAGCCACATTTACCAATCCTCAGTCCTTCTTGTACGTACAGTAACACAGTGAAGGCATCTCTTATAATGTTTCTGCAGCACTTACACATGTGAACTGGCCTTTGTTTTCACTAAATCCCTGGTTACACACTCGGAAGAAATCAGAATGTAGTTCTTAGCCAAAGAAAGTACACCAAAGGGAGGGAGGTCCACAAGCTTTTCTTTGAATCCTCTCCTCAGGCTCAGCTTCTCAGGTAAAGTGTAATTGGATGCGGCCTGTTTGTGGAATACAAGGCACTTGACCAAGGGCCAGCACTACTCCTCCCTCACCTCCCATTCCCTCCCTCCCTATCCTTCCCCTACCTGGGTCAGGTTACCCTTCAGCCCCCCTCCTCCTTTCCTTTCCTTGAATAGTGGCAGGTAGTCTGTTTTGCAGCCCCATCGGTGTCTGTGGATGTTGAAAAGCATGTGTCTGTATGTTTGTAGTCTACCCCAGACAGGTGTTTGTGACTCTGTTTGGGCTCATCGGCCGGGCTCCTGTAACTGTGCCCGTCGCCGCTGCGCTGGCTAATGTGACTGGGTTGGCTGAGGTATGGAGGCGGCTGTCTTTCAACCACTGATCCCTCAGAACTACTCATCTGATCAGGCTGGATCTGCGCTTCACGGCTGCCGGGGTCACACAACCCAACCCTGGGGTCAACCAACTAATTACAGACCCCTGTGTCCTCCGTCTCTGTCACCATCGGGGATATGGGGAAGGTGGGCAGGAGAGAGAAGAAGCCTTAGAGAGGTGGTGAGGAAAAAAAAGACACAATATTGACTTAGACATCAAAAGGTCAACAGTGAGGATAACCAAGCAGTATATTGTTTTTTTTTTCCCTCTTGAAAAGAGAAGAGTGTGAGGATCTAGTTTGCAGCATCTTGGTCACACCCATCATAGCCCTCAGGCAGACACAGAAGCTTAGACCCTTGAGACCAGAATTGCATCATTGTTTGCGGATTTATGTATCAGCCTCCCGCTAACTTTTCATCTAGGTGTGTGCTAGGCTCTCTATATCTTTCCCCTTGTCTTTTTAAAACTGATTTATTGTAGCAGCCTGGCATATTACCCTCATCACAACTCCAAGGTGATACTAACTCTGCTGTTATGAAAATTTCAGGTTTTGAGCATGATTTCTTCTACCCCGACCTTTAGCTTGCCACTATTGACTGAACTGGGATACCACACACAGGAACCAGTGAGAGCACACATGCATATACACATACAAAAAAATAAAAAATAAGCCACTATTACATTATATTAGGCTGCAGGTTCATTAATCACAAATGCGAGGGCTTCTCAGCCAACGTAGGAAATTAATCAAAAAAGGGGACATTAATCACATGCATGAACAGCAGTAGTTACACCTGTGACAATGCCATCTGATTTAAACGCGTTACTCCAGCCTGTGTTAATGATGCCACCCAGGGCCAAGCAAAGCAACCTCTCTGCCATCACTGAAACAATAATGCACTAACTATGAAGCAATTTTCTTACATGTTGTGAAGGGTTATGCTGATGCACATTGCACAGGGGTCAGTGGGTGTTGCAGCAATTACCAGGTGCAGCTTTTTCCTCACAGCTTGACCACTGGGTTTTTCACTCTGACTGTTGAAATGTCTGTTCAAAATTACATTAGTCATACTTCATTTTTCTCTCTCTCTCTCTCCCTCTAGCAGTTGTGCCCCTGACAAATAGGCTATTAAACTGAACCAAAAAAAACAAGTTGCTGTTGGAAAGGTTTTATTTGGAAAGATTCAAACGTTTATATGAAATACTACAGGTACAGGTGTATTCTAACATTGTAATATTGTTTATACAAGAGATGCAGAAATAGGGGTAAGCATCAAGGAAGGCCTGCATGTGTGGTTACACTGCCCTCTTTTGAATGCACTGCAGTGTACCCGAGTAATCTGCAGCAGGAGGGAAAGATAAAGAAATACAGATGTATAATTAATAGTTTGACATCTCACACAAAGGATGTCCCTTTAAAAAGAGGCGAACGGCACATGTGGCACAGTCTGATACAATGTGAATAAATCAGTAAGTAATATATCATTATTTGTTTTGTTAAACTTGCATTTTTACTTTTCACACACAGCAGAATCTCATGTCAAGTCAAGAGTGATGGATTACCTGTTTCTTTTTCTAATACATTAACAAACCCATAACAAATGTAATGTAATGAATCTCTTGCATTAAAACATATCTCATTCATTTTAATGTTTTTTTTCTTATGTATGTCCTTATTTTATATCAGTGATTATACTGATATTAACTCAGTCCACTTTTAATATATTAGGACTAAGGATGATTAAATGTTTACATTACTCAAATAATAAGTCCTTAAGAAATGTACTATTACACTAAGAAAGAAGGAAATGGTTAAGAATATCTTGTGTTTTGAGTTCACTGAGAGAGGCCAACATTTCAATTATCTATTTATAAAAGTCTTTCTAAAACTGTCAAATTAAACCTACTAATTACTAACCAAAAGAGAAAGAAAGTGAAGCTGAAGTGCTAATCAGCCTTTCATCTTTGTCCTGTGTTGCTTAAATACCAGCAAAGCACATATCAAGACTTTAATCGCTGTGTGTTGGAAATCGTACTCCAAATTTTAATAGCAAGTGGTGCAAAAAAATTTAATTATAACATTTTTTATAGGATGTATAAAAATCAGCTGAAAGATAAAACAGCTCTCTAATGCTCGAACTCTGTAAACCTGTGTTAGTGTTTTTCTTTACTGCCACTTTAATGAAGCGTAAGATGACCTGTAGCTTTATTTAGTTACGTTTGGTCTAGTGCTTATAGTTCAGTGTTATATCAGTGATAATAAGGAAACAATTACATACAGGCAGTAGCTGCAATATCACTTAGAAGTCCCATCATGACTTTTTTGTCTTCTCCTGAGGCCTTTAGTGGGATCTCTGAGCTTGAAAACAAAATGCATCAGATAGGATCTCTTTTAGTTCTGATCCGTTAGCTTCTTTTCTCTAACTCATGGCTGAGCTAGTGCCACGGCTCAGGCTGCAGTCTGGTCCAACAACACCGTTCTCTGACCCCTGCAGCCTGACAGGCAGCTCTGATAAACTCATATCACACATGGCAGGGAAACCGAAGACCTGGCCTAATTAGCAGGCAGGACGAGAAAGATGGAGAGAGGAGAGGGAGAGAAAGGAGGGAGTAGAGGGTTGAAAATCAAAATGAGGAAGACTTTATTAAGCGAGCTGGTGACCCTTGGTTATTTATTCATGGGATTACAAAAGTGGACTTTGGAACAGAGTGCTCTGCAGAGTTCTTAGTAACCATCATTTGTGGATGTTTCCTGCTTTGTTCCTGATAGGTTGCTAAGCATTACAAACTAACATAAAAACACATAGATGCACTTGACACCTTCATCAGTTGACTTACCTGTCCAGGTATTCCAGTAATCCAGGCCAAGCCTTGTCAGGTGGAAGAAAGTCTATCCTGGGGCGTAGACAGCGGGAGGATAGGAGGAGGAGGGGGAGTCGCAGTAAGCCTAGCCGGTGACGGGGTGGAGGAGGGAGGGAGAGGACCAGAGACAGGGGGCAGGTAAAGGGGATCGTATTCAGGCTCCTGGGGACAGGAGGCTTGGCGTGGCACCGCACTGCCCACCCAACATCAACACTCTCAGGTTCCCTTGCTCAGATGGGCCAGATAATCACCCTCTCTCCACAGGGACCATCTGGAGGCAGGGAGGGAGGTGTGGGCCATATTTTATTTCCATAAAACATAAATTCACTCATCTTCTAGCAAGTTGGGGAGAAAAAGAAAAAGAAAAAAAAAACACTAACTCCTCTTTCCCCCACCCCCCTTTACCTGACAGCTGATGCACACAAAACATTCACACATGTGCTCACACATGTAACACCCAGCTCAGAGCGCACATTGCACACGTGTTCACGCTCACAGCAGTGGTACCTCTCATCTCTGAGTGTTTCCAGTTTGATTGACACTCCTATCCCTGTCGAGATCAGAGGACAGCCACTGTGATTATCATCTCACCCCGGTAACCGAGACACCCCTAATCCCATAATAATCCTCCTCAGTCAGTCAGCGCAGGAGTATACTGACCTCCTGCAAGGAGAGCACATGCACACACATCCAGCAACACTTACAGATTTTAATGAAAACAATAGACTTACATAAACTCCTCGTGACATTATTTTGTAATGTTTGCAGTTTCACTGATTAACTCCAACTGCCAACAACACCTCACTACTCTGCAGTTTAATTATCATTTTTTCTCATAGACTTTTTGGCTAAAATCCATTAAAACAAATTTGTGGACACTAATAACAGTACCATACGTTAGGCTAGGCTAGGCCCCACCTTTTAAACAGACACTCACCTGCTGCGTCTCATTTTCAAATGCAGAATCTATTATTTGTATTTGCTGGAAGGTTTGAAAGCAAGTCAGACACTTTGATGCACAGTCTACATAAAACATAACTACAGCCTGGTAATATCTGCACATTTTCACAGATTTAAAAAAGCTTTCGTTTTCAGTATAAAAAGCAGAACCACAGTTATTCCTTATCAAAATGTGGCAGCTACACTACACGCTATCGAACTTAACAGCTGACCGTTTGGTAAGTGATTCTAGCGTATCACTAATGGCTCAAGCTGATGGCCATGTAACAGGGAATCGGAGATTTGGAAGGCCTACAGCATAGTATAGTGCATTTATATAAAGCTTTTCTATTCTTACAGACAACTCAAAGCACTTTAAAAAAAAAAACACCATACAAACAAGTTTACTAGCTTATGGCCATACCACCTTGAGCATTCCTCAAAATAATCTGGTCTTGGAAGCTAAGTAAGGTTGGGCTTGGTTAGTACTTGGATGAGAGACCTGCAAATTTCAGGTGATGTAAGCTTGTCGGGGTGGGTGTAGCTCAGGGGATAGAGCGGGTCATGTACTAAGCAGGAGGTTGGTGGTTCAATCCCTGGCTCCTGTCTCCACCTTGGGCAAGATGCTGAATCTGCATTCATCTGAGCGTATGTTAGACAGAAAGCGCTTAAGTGTAGACAGAAAAAGTGCTCGTATGAATGAGGCGTGTTGTATGAAGCACTTTGAGCGCTCAAGTAGACTAAAAAAAGTGCTACATAAGAACCAGTCCTCTTACCAAGTCATATTTTAACAATATTTTCATATAGTGCTGTATTGTACACACATCAGGCACTTTATCTACCTCATACCCCTCACAAATTTAAAGTCACCACATCTCTGGACTATAAGCAGATGGCAAAGTACCCAGAGGAAACTAACACACACACTCCACACAGAAAGGTCTCACTTTCCTTTCATACAGATAGCTATGCTGACCAAAGTTGTTTATGAGCCGTTTTGGATATATTTACAACGCATCCATAACTCATAACTGCAAATGTGTGGACTAACAGAATCTGATCGCAACAGCATCAAATGATACGGGAAAGTAGAGACATCCCGAAACATGCGAGAGCCTGCCTGTAACTAGTCTACTGAACTCACCTTGCTCTTTCTTTTTTTCTTTTGCCTTTTATAAAAATCTTTTCTGTTTTTTGGATTTAAGTGATTTCCTATGTGTCAGTTTAACATTTCACATACCACCCTCTTAAGCTCCCCTTTAAAACTGATCTGTGTAACTTTAACATATAGATAAATTAAACTACTAAATACAGAAGGCCTATCAGCCTTGTGTGATCCTGGCAAACTTGGGGTAATGAATTGGTAAAATCAAAGTTTGTAAGGCAGCAATAGGCTACCTTTGAACTTTCTGTGTGTTTCTATGTTTTAAATTGTGTGACAAACATTAATTATCCTAATGACAGGCATAGCTTCATGTGTTTTCTTGTTGAGATCGCTTAGCTGTAATGGCACATAAGGCTGCAACCAAAGCTACAAATAAACAGGATGCATGTTTTTGTGATGAATACTTTTGTGATGCAAATGATGAAAAGACGATGTATTAAAGCAAAGAAACAGGGAAGGCATGAAATATTAAAAATTAAATACATGAATGATCAGCTCTAAAAATGTTCATTGCCTTGTCTCCATCCTATCTCCCTATCTCTCCTGTTCCTCTTTTGGCATTTTTGGCTTTGCCCTGTGTTTTTCTACCCCTCTGTATAGTCACAGAGTACATGCATGTTCACGAGCCTTTTCAAGTCAGTCACTGTGAAGTAACCACAGCCTTAAAGAAGTGGAGTGATGGCTTATTCGTGTTCTTGAAGCCCTGACTGCAGTGAGATGTGCTCAGCAGGGCGTCTGGAAGTCAATGCATGTCACTGTTTAACAAGCTGTTACAGCACTGTCCTATAGACAGGAAAAACTGAAGACAGGACAAAGAAAGTCTCTGCAAGTCAGTGTATGTGTGTGCAGATATGGTAATAACACATACAGACATGTGTGTCCCCTTTAATTTGCTAACATAGCAAGTTGAATGGGCACACACCCTATGCACGCACAGCAGGGGGTCCAAATGGGTCATTATTTCACATCCTTAGAAGAAATTGGTTGTTCTGCTTTAAATTTCTCCTTTTTTGATGGCAAGGTGTGCCTTGGTGACTCACTGGACATCCAGATATAGAAAATATCCTACAATTACATTTGACAATATGGATTTCTGGTGACTTTTAAACTCTTTTATTCCTGACAACCATGTGGGCATGATTATCATAAGTTTTAAAAAAAATAAATAATTTTAACAGCTTCCTGTAAGTACAAGTTTTCTTTTAAGGTTTCAACAAGTTATTACACAAACAGAATCGGCAGTAAAGCTGATTGATGGCAGAAATATGCAAAATTTGTCCTACAATGCTGTGAGTCCTTGCTGTTTTTCTCCTTGTACTCTTTCTTGTCATTTAGTTTATGACAATCAAACAAATCTCTCCCGATTCAGACAGCAGAATTAGTGATTAGTTTAGAGTCGACTCTGCTTCTCAATAATCCAACAGATCATAATTTCTAAACAAATATTACAAAGAACTCACATTCAATTATATCTAGAAGGGTTGCCATCACTGTCTGAAACAGATTTTTTTTTTCCTTTACCTATTTTCACCGCAAGCCTCATCACAAAATATGAACTATTACCCAAGTGATCAACATGTATTCTATTTTATTATTTTATTTTGACATTATTTGAAGAACTGATTTAAAACATGAGTCATGATTGTGATTGTACATACAATACAGTGTCAAAGCCTTCCTCTATATATTTATTCTTTTACAAATCATGTAACTGAGCAACAGATGGCACCAATAATGCCAAAGTGGCAAGAAAGCTTTTGGCCTAAATAACACCCGGTAGTAATGATTTGAAGGAGGTATTGATGAACAAGGACAACAATCCAGTCAAGCATATGTCACCAGTAAAAAAAAACATAAACACACAGATTACAGATTACATGTTTCATGTAATCATATAGCCTTACCAGATGTTAAGGCTCATTTTGCTGATCAAACTGTTGCCATGTCACGCAGGTTTTGGGGAGCTTTTACCACACAAAATGACTCTTAATTGCACCTATTATGCTTTTATCCATTCTCTGTCATGTATATGTTACTGTTAGTGAGCTAGAAATGACACTTAGAGGTCCCCTTTAAGTTTCACCAAGGTGATCGTTAAAAGAGCTACAAATAAGATTTTGGTACAAGCGCTTGCAACTAAATTGCGATTAAGGTAATTGTGATATAATATTAATAATTAATACAGAATTTGGATTTTTTTTGAATGCTCAAAAAATTAGCAGAAATTCATTTGCAAAACTGCAGTTTTCTCCCATCTTACTGTCATTTCGCAAAACACCTTCAAGAGAAAAGATTGTTGCAATTTTTAAATGCATTTTTTATTTTTTTTGGTTTATATTCAAGGCAAAATTAGATCTGAAGAGATGTTATTTGGCCACTCTGATTGATTTAAGATGATACTGACATTTCTCAGCTTCAAGAAAGGCTTTTATTGTTGACAAAATTTCATAGTTTATCCTCAGTGAATGGCCTGTAAGGTATTCAGCTGCTTCTTTTTCAGTCTCATTGTCTCTAAAATGCTGAAATTTCCAAACAGCCTTTTTGGGTTATTGCCTGTTTCATTAAATACCAGCTCAGTTTAAGGTTGATCATTTTCACTGGCTGGTATTATTCTTCTTGTCACCTCAGTCATCTGGAACTCGTAGCTGCTGTTCAACTGACACTTCGCACATTAAATGTAACTTATTGTTCAGTAAATACTGTTTGTTTGCTGGTTGAAGCCCCCTGTGCCAGCTTAGTAAGACACATTTTTTGCACCGTGCGTAGAGTAGCCTATTTTTTTTTATATATATCTGCATAAAGCAGCATGTTTTCAGCCACAGTTCATATAACTTGTGACATATTTAAGATATTTGAAAAATACACCTGTCATTGTCTTTAAATTAACATACTACAAGATGAGCGCTCCCCTTCTCCACTTTCTTTCCGTGCGTGGCGGGTAAAAGCACAAACAGACGCACTTTGGGGAAAAGTGTGCACCGGCTCTCTAACGCCACAGGATATCGCATTTTTATGACTGGTCTCAGTGGTGTAACTACAGAACACATCCGTCTCTTCGGCATTAGCGTGATAGATGTATTTTTCATGCTGCCATTAGGGTTGAAGCAGTATGCTGTGCAAGGCTTGTGTATGCTAATGTGCCCTCTCACACCTGCAGTTTCCAATTACCCCTGAGGAATGGAGCCAAGACTCGGTTTGCAGCCACCAGCAATAATATGAGTAATGGCAAAATTGCACAAGTCCTTTTGTAGAAAATTGGAGGGTGGGGGGCGAATAAGAGAGAAATCATTCGGGTGGGGCAAGAGGTAAGAAAAGGAAAGACAGGTGGAAGCAGAGAGGGAATAAGAAAGTGTGACCAAGACAGAGGTTTAACTTTTTTTTTGCCTCCAGTTTTCTTTCGCTCTTTTCTGATGTCCCCACTTTGAACAACATCCGTCTGTCTTAGACTGCGAGGCTTATCGAGTTCAGCAGCTTTCCTCAGATCAGATCTGATCACGCCGAGTGAGATAAATAAACGTGTGAGATGAAGTAGAAATGTGACTCCACACATCCTCAGTCGTCTGTGCTCAGGTTCCTAACTCATTTTTTCTCTCGCTCTGTGTGTCTCGTACACTGTCAAGACTGGAGACACTCTGAGCCAACTATGTTTTCTCTTTCTTCTGCTCTCTTTGCTCGATGCACGCAGAGCCAATTATGCTGATTAGATATTTGTTATGACCACGTGAGCGGGAGCGAGCGAGCGAGAGACTTGATAGACCTATTTTCAGTGCACTGAGGCTGCTCATAGCTTGTGTGTATTAGGATCCTTGTGGCTGCTGGCCTTGATAACACGGGGTGGGAAATCAATCACAGTATTTGACAGCCAAGAGGGGAGCCCCACCCCCTTATTTTGCTATCCCTCCCTCCCATTTCTCTCCGTGTCTTGTCAGCCTCTTATAGGGAATGATCTACACACACACACACACGTATGCCATATGCCTCTGCGGACATTTACACCCACGAATAAGCAAACAGGAGGCACCTGGCAACACCGTGGCAGGATTAGAGAGTTGTAAGAGTTGGTTACGATGAGGAACACATGTTGAGGTCAGTGTCTCTCTGACTGTATGATGTTGCTCCAAACACTGTTCGTCTTCTTCAACTCTCCGCTATTTTCTTCTCTTTCCATTCACAACCCCCTCTTTCTGCTCTTCATATATCCACGTACGTGTGTGTGTGTGTGCGTGTGTGTGTGTGCGCGCGCGCAAACTGAATGTGTTTAAGGGGTGAGGAGGGGGGCACCAATTCCGTAGAGAGGACTTGGCAGTGGCTTTTCTCCCTCTCGCTTCATTGCTTCGGTCCTTCCCAAATCCTATTTCACGGTGCCAAGCATCCGTTCCCTGGGATCTCACAGCTCCCATCTCCAGACGCAGGTTTAAGCCCCTCTCTTGGCACCCGGACCGGGTATGGAGAGAAGGCATGTGACGCGCATCAGCACCGCCAGAGACACAAACACACCTATTATTTTGTTTTGCTCGGAGAGGCACTGGCGTCCTGCAGCGCGCACCGACACGATCTCAGTGTCGCAAGCCGAATTAGCCACATTCATTAACCTCTGACACGAGTCGAGAGGTCACACAGAAACCCGAAAGCTGATTCACTTATTCATTTACCGACTCACCCGAGCAATCACTCGCACACCAAACACACTCTAAAACTCATTCAGTCAAGTCACAGAACATCAGCCTGATGTTGCTGACACCGCGGAAGCTTCATGAATGAACGAACGGCTGACAAAAGACTATAGACCTAATTGTTACCTTCTGTTAATTTGCTCTCCCATGATACAGGGTTAACTCGTGCTTCAACGGCCCTCCAATTACAGCTAATCAAAGCAATTAATTAGCTACCAAATTACCTGAATCTGCACCAGCAGCGCCATGGGGCAGATATAAGCGTGTTGCACGTAGAGGCATTTAATGTGCTTTTGCACGACGACCCCTAGATGGCACCATATACCAGCGTTTCCTGAGTGCTCCTGCTGTGGCTCTCCAGCTAACTTTCACCAGCTATCAATTAAGCTTTTGATTTTCCCAAATAACCATAGTGGATCTGTGGTAAACCTTCCCTGTCAAAGCTCATAAATCACCGACATAAACTGATCTTAATCCAGCCTTCGTCCCCTTATAAAAACCAAAATATCTTCACTGTAGATGCACAGTTAAATAGCCCCAGGAAGACATGGTTGAGGTCACGGCTGTAGTGAATTTTAATGCACTAGTTTGTACAAATTTTTTCATCAATTTATATTGGAAATATTTTTATATTAGCAGTTCAGCCTATACAGGAATATAAGCCAGCAAGGCTCTCAACTAGTTATTCTGCCAGTTTCCTACTATTATCGTGTGATTGACACTTTTGTCCTCATTTGTGTTTACCCGGGTCCAGGAAACAAAGTTGGAACAAATTCACAGTTCTGCAGATTTTCTGTGTGAACATAACTGACTTTAACGCTCATGTGACAACCGTTTCCACTGAATTGAACCGCTCAGATTATGCTTGAGCAAGATTTCTTCTCATGTTTAAAAAGTTTCCACGCATTGAAAACACATCACACAAATCTGTCATCACACATCTCAACCAAGTTATTGAGTCTAATTGACAACAAGGAGGACAGCCCTTCTAAAATAATCATTTTTTTTAGAAAGTGTCTCAACACCACAGACAGTGTAAAATATTTGTTTTA
>VURO01011539.1:28026-45569 GCA_015108175.1 Pelvicachromis taeniatus
AATATTTGTTTTAATTTCTTTTTTTTTTTTTTTCTTTTTTTTTTTTTTAGAATAAACTTCCTATGAACATGTCCCCTACTTCTTGTTTTTCCATAGTGATCAAGCTGCCTGGACAGTACTGCACCATGATGATGATTGTTTTCATGTACTCCTTGTTTTGATGTCTTTTGAATCTGTATGAATAATCTACGAATAAAGAACCACTGAACCTATGTTATATTTTTGTCATATTTTGCGCTGAAAACAAATTGGATACATGCAGTTGCTTTAATATGAATCAAAAACATTTCCAGTAACATTGCTTTGCTTCTACTTACAAATGAAGCTTTACAAACACCTTTTTATATTTATTTAAACTAATAGAATTGCAATCAACATTTTATGCTTAAGACTTACATACTTATAATAGTTATCCTTTGCGTAGCTTTCGAGAACAGATGCATGTCTACAACAAGATCCAGGCATTTCTCACAGATTGTTTAATGTCATGTCAGCGAACCAATACGAGAACAAATTCACATCTACAGCATAATAGTATCCAGTGCTGACAACAGTGCATTGTCAGCTGCTTGCAATGTAAGAAGAGCACCAATGATTAAACAACACGCATAAAAAAAGTTATGTAAAAATGGTTTTCTATAAATATTTTATTAGTTTGACTACCACACTGCATGTCAGCATATGGAAACTTGATGACTTACAGTATTTTTGGAATGTTTAGCCAGCTATCTTCAGCTAGAAACACTCATGAAACAACTTTAAACCACAAAGCCTTTAATCACTCCTATTTTAATATTTTCCTAGCATTTATCCACTTTGTAAATGATGTGCTACATCTACAAAAGTACCGGGCCACACTTCTTCATCTTTGAATTCAGGTATTTTCACTCCTAATGCCACGTGTGTAAAATCAAGCACCTATGCATTTAACATTTGCAAATATTTGTGAAAGAATCGCTTGCACTAAAGAGCTCACCGAATTTTGCCTTGATTTAGACTTCTTACTGTAACAGGATAAAATGTTTCCCCTCTTACATACTACACAATCACCTGAATGCAATTTTAATGCAAAGTGAATGTGTTTTAAAATCACAGCAACTCAATCACAAAGTGGTAGACCACACGAAGTGTGTAAAAGTCGCCTCAGTAACTCCAGCACTCCAAACCTCCTATTGCATTAACATCAGCACAAAAACAGTGCACTGGGAGCTTCAGGCATGGCTTCAGTGGCTGAGCAGCTCATGTAGGTGTAATATGTAGGTGACCAGTACTTTTGTCCATATGGTCTTTAAGTCAATACATAATAACTTTGTTATTAGGGGCAGTAAAAAACATAAAAGTAGTGCACAACGATTGTTGTGGCTATTTAAAACAGTGAAAAGTTGTCACTTTATGAACTACTGATACTGATACTAGAACCTTCTGCTAGAAGGACTCACAGGATTAGCTGCTGTTACCAAAGTACCAACAAATATTTTGACTTCAGCGGAAAAAGTTGTTGTAAATCATATTAATCAATCAATGTGACTATGGAATATATCCATATGTATAAAAGAAATGAGAAACCTTAAGCCATACTGCATCACAGCATTAAAACATGATAAAAGGACATTGACATGGTAACTACTGATGTATTATATTGTAAAGACTGCTGATTGTATGACACAAGCATGCCTGTAGGGAAAGTTAATGTTTAAAGAGTTTATATGTTCTGCACACAATGGCCTGATGGCGACACAGAAGTAACCCACTGTCCCATATGCTGCTGTAGTTCACCCACGCAGAAGACCGAAGGAAGAAATGAACAATGACCCAGTTCTTCCTCTCAGATGAAACAGTTACAGCCAGTGAACTATGTGATGATATCAGCAACAACAGCAGAAATATTATCATATGCTGATAATTTTGGTTAATTTTTTGACCCATTTAATTTAGAAATTAAGGCCAGTTACAAACAAAAAACAGCAAATCCAGCCAGATGTGCTATTCAGAGAAGGAGCTTTGGTTTTCGTTAATTCCCCTTGTTATAAGAAGGCTACAATGTGTGAGCATGAACATATTATTTTATCAGTCAGGAATCCCTCTGTTAGCCTTATAGCACATACACACACACTACAGTATTTTATACCTCCTGGGGTGACATTCATAAGCTAGCGTACAACCTTGTTATCAATGTGCTTTTTGTGGGAAAAACAAAGGTTATAAGGAATACTTCCATTATATAACAATGGCGTTAAACATGCATATAATTGCCACAGCCGATAAAGAAAGAAGACTGTGTAATTTGCCTGCCGAGATGGACTCGTCATCAGCCATTAAGTGCCCTGAGGGACGTAAACAGTCACATTAAACATTAGCAGGTCAGACATGAAAGTGCTGAATCCCTGCATTATTAATAGCGTCAGTGCTAATTGAAAGTCATAATTCCACAAATAAAAGCATCTGGGGAAGACATCATGTGTTTCTGCCCTGCTGCCAGATCTGCCCTGCCCTCAGATGGATGTGGAGCTAATTTTAGAGTTTATGTTTCTACTTCATCATATTATTTTTGTGTACACCTGTAGGTTTGTGTGTTTTAAAGCTGGGTGATTTTATCGCTTCTTTTTTCTGCTGTTTTTTCTGCAGACTTGTATTTTTGTGTGTTCTAGTGTACTTCTCATATATTTTTTATTGAGCTTTTAAAAACATGAAATAAGAACACTATTCACTTCTGGCACATTTGAGCAATTATTTCTAGAAAGTTAGGTCAGGGTTGCCGCCATCCATGGTTTGTGCTTAATGAATAAAAAACAAAAACAGATGATAAAAGAAGATTTTTTGCCCCTACATATAAACACATCCTGTTGTGAATAAATAAAAAAGAAAGTGGTCACAACTCCTGGGTACAACAGTCTTACTTTTGTGTGGTATGGCTGGTCAATGAGTAATGTCTTACTGTTTTCAGTAAAAGGGTGGTAAAAGTGACAATACTGGATGAAATTGAGTTTGTATGACATGATCCAATCTCAAAGAAAAACAGTTTAAAGTAATAAAAAAAAAAAAAAAAAGCCTTTCTTTTAATTTCTGCATCCAGTGTTCAGGACTGGATAGTGTGGCAGACATGGCTTTGCTGTATGTTTGGCGCATCTGATTTAAATGGTCTTTTTCTGAACTTTAACTTAATTACTGTCCTTGAGTTAGCTGTGAATCTGAGAATCTTAAGATTTTAAAAGCAATAGTTCTTTGCCCAAAGACCTTTTTCTTTGGGCATTGGCTGGTTTTTCACTCATTTTCTTTCAAGGTCTTGTACCTGAGCATTTTCAGATGAATGCTCTAATCATAACAGACAACTTAACAAAGAACCAACTTTAAATTGTATGTTTACAAACTTTGTTACTAGCATTGCAAAAACACATAATTGTTCCCATTTTTTGATGAATCTAAAGTTGACATAGTTTGAGAAGCATAAAATACTGCAGCAACAAGGTGATTCCCAAAGATCTATCATCTGAAAACCTGGCATATCTCAGCGTGGCGTGCAGTGTCTCTTTAAAAAGAAAAAACAAGGAACGGAGGTATGCCAACAGTGGCAACAGGTCTTATGGAGTGATGAATCCAAATTTTAACTTTTTGGTTCAAATCATTGTAAATATGTATGGAGGAGGTCAGGACAGAGGTACAGCTGTGAGCATCTACACCCATCTGTAGAACACAGTGGAGGCTCTGTCCTGGTTTGGGGAGGCGTTGCAGCCAGTGGTGTTGGGTGTTTTGTAAAGACTGATGGTCTTGACAAGTACCACCAGATTTTGATCCATCTGGAAAGAGTATGCTGCCAGTGTTACAGAAAAACTATACAATGAGACACTATCAGTCATTGATTATACTCCCCAGAGCCTGCACTTTAACATTATTGAAGCAGTGTGGGATCATTTTGACAGAGAACAGAACAAAAGGCAGCCAACATCCAAAGGAGGGCTTTGAATGTCCTTCATGCCATCTATTCCAGAAGACTACTTACAGAAATTACAAGAAAGCCTGTCTAAGAGTTCAGGCTGTGTCAAAGAATAAATGTGGACATACCAAATACTATTACAATTGTACAGCCTCTGTTATTGCCTTATATACTGTATTTCCATTATTGTTTGCACATGTTTCAGTAAATCCCTGCATGTATTTCCCATTTTCCTAGCATTACTTTTTAAATGAGAGGTTGCGCAAGACTTTTGCACAGTACTCTGTAATAAGCATTACAGTCTAGTAATGGACAGGAACAACTGTTTATTTTATATGTTATACGTTTTTACATGATTGCAGTTTGAATGTATACATTTTAGTAGAGTATTTTCTCATTTTGATTATTCATTTATTTAAGTAAGCATTTCTTTCCAACTATCTGGTCAATCTTTAAAACAGACTGACCTAAAGTCGTCCTGGTCTAACAGGCTCCGTCGTCCGGTGATCTCAGGACGTGGGTAGCATGATGTTGAACCTGTGCTGGGTTTCTTCCCTCTCGTGCTTCTGCATGCGGATATCGCTCGTTCGGTGCAGCGTTCAATATAAGATCCCGGGAGACGCCAGACACACTATTGCGCACGCGCAGCGTAGTCATCTGACAGATGAGCGCTTTGGACGTTTCACAGCACCGCTACATCGAGGGCCACCGCTGGGAACACGGAGCAGGAGACAGACTCCGCGGGACCGTCTGCTGCAACAATAAAAGGAGTCGTCAGACGAAGAGCACCCTGCAAGAACACCCGCGGGGTCGGAGGTTTGCAAGCGCTGAAAATTCAGTGTAAAATGTAGCCAGCAGCGCTGGTGAGGGGTCGTTGTAATTTCTCGGGGGCTGCATGGCTCTTCCCAGGGATGCCATGAAAATCAGAGCAGCCGAGTGACTGTGAGACCGCTGCTCCTCGTTATCGCAGACACGCGGCGGCGACGGTGGAGGAGGTGAGCGATGGATCCTCGTGGAAAGATCTACACGAGGTAGCGTTTACGAAGATCCATCCAGGGAGAGCTGAACGTCTCTGTCGCGCAGTGTAGCCGTGTAAAGGATGGATTTCAGCCTGCTCCGGAATATCATCAGCAGATACGTAAGGCCCCCAGTGTGTCTGTCAACACTGTCACACAAGTGTAGCTCGGTGCCTGGAAGTGCTCTGATGCACGTTTTCATGGCTTTGGTTTTTGCATCTAAAACCGTGTTACGTTTGCTCAGAGGGTTTGTGTGAGAGTGATAAATAACTTCCTGCAAGAATACACTTTTGACTCGAGCTGGGGTTGTTTTCTTTTTGTGTGTGTTGTTTTTTTTTGGCACATGCCGGTGGCTGTGGGCTTTGCGATGTTTTTGTGGAGCCGAATGGAGAATGTTCCAGTAGCTACAGATGCAGTGATGACTGGTGAATGTGTAGAATAAAAAATGCACGCATACTAAACTTTCTCATGGCTGGAACTCAAAGAAACCAGAGGCCATGTCTTACACCTCTAGCTTGATAGAAGTTGTCCAGGTTAAGTTCATTAGGTTCTAATAAAGGCGAGGCCCATCAAAGCTTCATCATTTATCTCTAATGAGCAATCAGGTCTGCCTGTGAGCAGGAAATATCCACGCAGTAAGGATTGCAAGCTGTGACTGTATTGCTGGTCAGTCTGGTCTCAATCTCTGTCATCAGCAGCCACTGATTATCTATCGGGACAGGAGGCAGCTGGTTGGTGGGAGCCCGAATTAGAGGAGAAAAAAATCTGACTATTAGGAACCTTCATTGACAGGGATGCTCATCAGACTGTGTGCCTATAGAGAATTGCTGCCGTCTGTGGCACTTTCCCATGACCTCAAATCTGGCTCAGGTGCAGTGAAGATAGCGAAGTGTGTATTGAGTTATCTTTCTCATCATTCAAGCCTGTTTCGTACCCCTTGGTGTCTATGTGTGTGCATATGTGCGTGAAGCAGGCCAGTGATGGAGTGCGTGGGTCTTGACTGATGTTTCAGCAGGGCTAATATCAGGGGAAATCAGATCTGGGAGGGGGGGGGGGGTCATCATTATGATCCCTCGCTCTTTTTTTCAATTGCATCCTGCAATATTAAATAGACACGCAATTAATCACAAATTAAATCCTCTGCATATTGATTTGCAACTGGAGGGATGGATGATGACTGCCTTGGCACCTATTAGTTGTGTATCACCTTCTATTAACCCTGCCGTATTCAGAACAGATGCTCGGGTAATGAGGGTGCATAGTAGAACAAACCTTGCATCCTTACATGAGATGAGGACAGGGTCCAAGCCTTTTATTTAGTCCAGATGGAGCCAAGTACACCCAAGTTGAGGTTACTGCCCAAATGTAGCCAGGCTTCTAATTATTTTATATATATTCGTTTTTGAGCCATTGCTTTTCCAACTACTTTCCTTATTTTTAGTGTCATTAATTTGGGATTCTTGCTTAATGCATTTTTGGGGGAGGTAAAAGGAGGTGGGTTTTGAGTTCTGCTACTCTGCTCTTTAAGCTTCCTGCTTGTTCTGGGCAGCATTGCAATGCTGTATATGTGTGTAACCCACTTTGTTAGAGATATATAAAAGAAATGTCACTGTTGTTTCGGGTGTTTACACTGTTCAGTGAGCTTTGTTTCAATAGAGAGTCATTAAAAACTATAAAATCACTGAAGCGTGTTGGCATTTGGTCAGTGACACTAGAAAGTATTGTAGATACCTCAAAACAATATTGCTCATTGCTTTAATAGTTCAGATCTGTTCCGTACGGCTTCATAATTAGATGGAAACTCAGAACGTACTGCGTCCTGCCATGCTTTAGACCTCTTCCCTGTCTTAAAAATTGTGGATGAATTGAGCGTGTGCACCATGGCAAACAATATGGGGAAAGAAAAAATATGGTGTCATGAGATTTTGTGGTGCATGACGTTTAAATGGGACATTTTTGTTGCGTAACAACTTAAGTCTGAACTTTTTTTTTTTTTTTATAACATAAAAGAATGGCTGAGCCCTCATGCATTGAGATATATAGTCTGATAGGTGCATGAGTGTGAGTGAGTGTGCACACAGACTTGTTCTGGTGTGTTAGCAGTCATTGCAGGAAGAGATTTTATTATAATTAAATTTATCTGTAAAAGGACCACCTGTGCTGTGTGTGTGTGTGTGTGTGTGTGTGTGTGTGTGTGTGTGTGTGTGTGTGTTATGTGTGTTCTCAGTCTCTTCTCCCCTTCCTCGTCAGTGCCCTTTTCTCATCTGGTAATAATAGAGATGGAGTGATGCCTTAGACCAGTGCAAACTGTGAGAACTGCATGAGGTCATAATCTGTATAAGAGAGTGCTTGTGTGTATGGGGCTGGACTTATTAGAAATAGCTGATGCCATGTAACAGCATAATTATGTCCTCATGCTTTTAACTACCACAACAGCCACTTGGGGTCTCAATATTTGAAACTGTATCTGTTTTATTGCCACTGCAATGTGCTGTATATAGCTGCAGTTCCCCCCCGCAATCCCAACCCTCTTCTATCTTATCTCTAAATGTAAACTGTTATTCACGCTGAGACCTCTCAAAAAATCAGCAGCTAAAAAGAGAAAGGCCAGCGATGTTTCCCTTTTGATTAAAAAGGTGCCAGCAGCACCTTGTGCGCTGAAGGGCTTAAGAAGGGTTTCAAGCAACTTTACAGCCCTTTGAGTTCTGGCTGGTGTTGAAAGGCAGAACACAGCCTTCTAGATTACTGTTTGCCACATCACTGCTACAAACAGTTAAGGGCAGTCTATTCCTGTCTACTGCACCCTTTAGAGTTGGGGCCCTGGTGGAGCAATGGCAGCTGTAGGTGTTAAAAACGCACAGGGTTTGTGTTTGGGGTTGATCTTTGCTCACTGGTCTGTGTGCGTATCAGAGGAAACAGTCACACATCTTTTGTGCTGGCAAATAAGAGTGATTTTTTGATTCTCGCTGCATGGCCCGAAGATAGCGTTTTCTTTATGACGCACCATTTCAAGCCTGTATTATCGTGTCAGTGTTAAACGCAGACAAAATGAGAGGGTTTTTTATTTATTTTTATTTTTTTGGATGCAGATTATGGTGGCAGGAGGAAAAGGAGAGGGAGAGGAAAAGTAGCACAGCTGGATTAAAGACTTATGTAACTGTTGGATCACAGCGAGCTGAAGTGGGAGAGAAAGCTGGGACAACAGCGGAATACAAATTTTGTCATGTTAAAGTAATCAGCTCATATTTATCCTTTGATAATGTTGCCGGTGTTTGTATTACGAGGTATCCGGTGGCTCTTTAATGCTTTTGAAATGGTGTGCGCGGGCTGAAGGTCACCATTTCTTTTCTTTTGCTGCTTGTTTGTTTGCACCTGTATAATTATTTGCCCCAAACACTCTTTTTAATGAATGATTAGAATGCCCAATTGCCCATATTGTCCTTAGGGGCCATGTTCTCTCTCCTTCTTTTGCCAGTTGCCTTTTCATTTTACTTTGTACCCTAAAAAAATTAATAAAATAAACAACAGAGTCTAATAAGTCTCATTAAACCAAATAAAAAACACTAAGAGGATACTGAGGATATTTGCTGGGACACTAATCCAGTGTCATAATCGGTTGACAAATGTTGTATCAGAGCATTACATGGAGGAAAAATCCTACTTGTTCGATCTCCAGCCATTGTAATGAATCCTCTGTGATCTGTTTCTTTGCCTAATGAACCTGCAGAGATGCTGTAGAAGTCTGCCTCTGCTTACTGTATTGCTGTGGTGATCAGTGGCTAATGAGTGTCAGTTGGGTGAACAAACCACCCTTTTTTCTTTTTTTTTTTTGATCAAGGTCCCGAGGCTCCTCTTTGTTATCCGTGTTCAGTGCGACAACGGACTTCAAAGCGTCTCATAACAGGCTATTGCATTTGTTTTAATGTTACCACCTCAAATTTACACAGAATTACTTGCTTTGCTCATTAGTTTGCAACAGAGTCCATTAGATGGCTAATATCGGCGGTAAAATAAAAAGTCGAATCGTGCCAATTAAACTAAAGAAATGGACCAGTTGATAGGAGACAGTTATGCAGGAAGTCACTGTAGCGTCCACATAATACTCAAAAATAACAGTTAATATTATGATATGATTTCTTTATTAGTTACAGTTTCTATTTTAAACAAAGCTAAACGGCATCGACTCCCGCTCTGGAGTTGTGTACGTTGTCCATCCCATGTTAGCGCGAGGAGTTCATTAAGGTAAGGCTCACTCAGAGGAATTTGATCTGTCGGTTAATGAGGGATCGCTGCTAAACATGCAGCACAGCGTGACTCGGCAGTGGAGGAAGTATGAGACATGACCATTTAATCAAGCCAGTTAATGGCGTATGTCTTTTATTGCACCTCTGTAGAAGAAAGGCACCGCATCACAGAGGTGGCATAGATGGCACTGCCGGGGTCGGGGTTAGCGTTTTTGTAATGAAAATATATGCATTCACAGTGCCGTTAAGTGCTTATGGAGCAAAGCCTCTGTGAATGGTAGGCACATTATTACACAATGTCAGATCTGGAAAGACTCTCATGGCTTTCTAAAGCAGCATTTTGAATTATAAACAAACGGCAAAGCGCCTACCTAAGATGGGTGCTTCACACAGTGCAGAAACATAAGGAAAAGTTGTAGTGGTGGTTTATTTTATTTTTTTACTGTAATAAAATATATCCTGTCATTGCTGATGATTGATGGTGATGTAAGACCCGTCGCTCTGCTGGTTGGGGTTGTTAATAAAGACAAAGCCTCCATGTCCTGCTACCAGCCACCAAGCCACTTTGTTTGTTGGAGCAGCAGAGTGAAGAGGGAGCTGTGGGACACGGGTTGATACGGATCAGTGAGGATTAATGATCAGATAACTGCAAACCACAATGCAATCTCTCTGCGTCTTCCTCCATCCCTCTCCCACAGTCAGGCTGTCGTAGTGTGACATTCGCTGCCAGGAGATGGTGGGAACAAAGGGAGAAAACACTGCAGATAGAAATATGGGGGAGATGGATGATGAAGTCAGAGAACGGTGGATTTGAAGAATGGTTGAAAAGATGCAGAAATAGACAGCAGTAAATATTTAAGATGTAAGCGGGCGATTTCACTGAAATAGCAACGATTATTTTCCATATTTGTCCTGACAAATGTGCAAAACTTTAATCATGTAGTTATGCATTAGTGGGACGCCAGGTAGAAGTACAGTTATTTATTTATTTATTTTTTGCATCTATTAATCTGAGGCTAGATTATTGTACTTCCTTATAGTCAGGTTTTCCTGATAGCTTTATGAAAAGTCTCCAGTTGAACCAAAATGCTGCAGCAAGGGCACTAACAGGAAGAAAGATCATATTCCTCTCTTACTAACTTCTCTTCACTGGCTCCTTGTTAAATCCCAAATTGAATTTACAATCCTCCTCCTCGCATTTAAAGGCCTGAGTGATCAGAGTCAGTCATATCGTAAAGATTTCATATCACCATATTATCCATAACTGAGTTACCAAAAGTAGAATGGGAGTAGAAACCTCTCATGTGTGTTATCAGCTCTCAGTTTAGATTTGGAAGATGAACACCTTCATGCATGATTAGACCTCCTTTTCGATCAAACCTATAGAGGGATCAGGTGACCCAGGCTCAGTTTGATCTACTCCTGTAGTTTGTGTTTTTGTCCTGCTTGGTCTCTTTTTTTGCTCTCAATTAAGGTGAAAAATACACACGGTTTATGCATATACTTGGCCAGTGAAAGGTCGCTGGTTCAATTCCAGCCAGAGGCACAAATTGACTTTGGGGTTGAGTGAGGAAAGCCATCCTGTGGAAAGAACTCACAAATCAAACAGGTGAAACTACCCCACGTGGCACAGGGACCAGCTGAAAGTAGCTTCTTCTTGTCAAATAAAGTGAAACCTGTTCAGTGCCTTTAATAGTGACTTTCCTCACATGCAGAGTTCCCCCCCTAAGGCCCTTTCTGTAGCAGGAAAACCCTGGAATGCCAAATTAGGAGTATTTGGAAATTGCCCTTTTACTCGACAGTCCTATTCACCGTGTGTTTGATTCTCCAGCCTCCCATCTAGATCCTGTGTTTGTTCTTTGAATGGATCACATCTTTAGCTTGATTTGACGCAAGCCTGCACAAAGTTGTCCTTTGTCCAAAACATTGTTCTTAGTATTAAACCATCAAATGAACTGTATGGTGAGAGTTTGATTGTAACGGGGTTATTTATTTTTTTTGTAAAGTTTTTTTTTGCTGTTGTTGTTCGGGTATTAAGACTTTGTATTAAATTAGTTGATGAGTGGGGGAAAAAAAGAAATAAAGGAAAGAAATATTATTACAGTAGAACATGAAATTCTTTGGCACATCATCTGTTTATGTCGGGATATTTATAAGACGTTTAAAGTAAACAACTAAGGCTCAAGGGTAGGTGGCTAAGTATTACCAGGACAGCTGCTTGTTCGGTTACATTCCCTTTACAAAAAATAAATAAATGAAAGGATATTCGCACATGCTGCATCATGTCAGTGACAACTGCTTCTATTTTTGCTCTCAGCCTCACCTTCTCTCCCCGTTACTCTCTCTATACATCCTTTTCTTTGTCCTTGTTACCCTTTTTCTTCTGTAGAAATCTGTTATTGCTGATTTCTCTCTGCTCCCTGCTTTTGCTGCTTTGGTTAGCTGCCTTACTTTGAGTTTCTCTCGGTTTCTTTCCATTTTCAATGTTTGTCTGGGTCATGTTGCTTCCCCACCCCCCAATAGTTTGGAGGGGTCTCCAAGTCGGCTGACACTGTTGGATCTGTGTCTATTTTTATCTCACTGCCAAGCGTCTGATGCCAAGATCTGGGTCTCTTTGCTTTTAAGTTTTGCAGTTAGCTCTTTGGATGCGGGTGCCTCATCTTGCATTGACTTTAATGTGATGTTGCATTACTGTCTTAAACATGTGGATTAAGTTGTCAGGAAACACATCTGGGACATGCACGTCCTGTCGACTGAGCCCAAATATATTTGTTGGGGTTTTTTTTTTTTTTTTTTCTCTCACTGACAGTAATGAACTGCATCTCTGCCAAAATGTTGAGGACGTTTGAAGCAGTGAAGCGCTGCATCCTCTAAAGTGCTTGTTCCAGAACTTTTCTGCTAATGGTCAACACTTCTGCTTTGAGCTGTGTCAGGGCAGCCGCTTTGCCAAAGTCTACGCTCACGCTGCCCGCTCAGGCCAAAACATTAGGACTCGTGCAGACGCAAACAGCCAAATCCTCGTCTCGGGATTCTTGTTTTGTCTCGGAGAGCTCTGTTACTGCAGTAGCTTTTAATGTGGGACATCTCTGAGAAAAATGTGCTGCGCTGAAGTCCCACAGTGCACTCTGTTAGGCCCTGGGGAAGGTTTGCATGCACGGGAACTGATGTGTATTTAATTTTTGAAAGTCAAGCCACTGAATTAGTTGAAAATTGTAAGAGCAACAACGTAGCTTTGTTTTGGACCTGTGCAGATGGAAGCGAGTAATCTAAAGATGGAGCAGAGGGCTGACTGCAGAATATCCTGACTGTTCTGCAGGAAGAAAAAGATAAATGACAAATCCACTGTACCGTGACTCAGAGCCGAACCCACCTACACGCATCACAAACATTAACACATCCTTCAAATTGGCTTGTCTGTAAAGTTGTTTGTTAAAAGAAGTCACAGAAGTCGTGTAACACAGTCTTGTGTAACATTCTGTTGCAGTGTTTCATCTAGTACTCTGGTTTTCTTGATCCTAATAAAAAAACTTTAATGCCTTTTATAAGTAATTAAATATTACTTATTTAGCAAACCTGCGCTTATCTACTATAAGCACAGGTTTGCATTCACACACTGCAGATGAAAGCTGCATGTAAAATTAATTTAATAGCTGCCAATTCATTTCAAATCTTTCAGGATTTGTGTCGTTGATACGAAAGCCAAAATGTACTTGTTGTAAAATTGATCATACTAGGCCTGTAGATAAGCATCTCATCAGATAATGTGTATACTGGTTGCTCATATAAACCATGCTTCCACATTGGGAAGTCATGCTTTAAGGAGGTGCTGCATCATTGTTTCAATTCATGTAAGCCAGATAATAGCAAGGAGGTCATTAATTGTAAATTGACACTTTGTGATTCAACCCAGTTTCTTGTCTTTACCTTCTATTGCTATTTATATGTGTATGCTATGTCTGTCTTCTGCAGTGTGTCGGGGAGGAGATCTGGGTGGACAGTCGGACGGTGTATATCGGGCATAAAGAGCCCCCTCCAGGAGCTGAGGCGTACATCCCTCAGCGTTATCCCGACAACCGCATTGTGTCCTCCAAGGTGAGCGGTCCTCAGCCCACGAGTAACTGCTGTAACACTTTTTATCATCACGCTACGTTAGTTTTATACTCGGGCAACCATGTAATCCTCTTCTGTAGCCGTGTTTCTTTTATTTTTAAAGGATGTCACGCTTCACTTTCTTGTCTTTATCATTGTTTTTTGGCACAAGGACTGTTATGATGTGTTATTGTCTTCTTTCCTTTTCTTTTCTAAATGCCTTGAAAGTAATTTTGCTGTTACTTTCTTCCACAGTACACCTTCTGGAACTTTATTCCCAAGAACCTGTTTGAGCAGTTCAGAAGAATCGCAAACTTTTACTTTTTGGTCATATTTTTGGTTCAGGTGAGTTTTCGGCTTTATTAATGACATTTTTTTTTTCCTCATCTCTTATCTCTTTAATCTATCTACTGTGTGAGCACTATAGACACTGCATGTTTGTGTACTCTCTGTAGAAGATACTGTATGTAAATGCCAAATTTCTGTCCTTGTAGAATTAGCAAATAATTTTTTCTTTTTTTCTTTATTTCATTTTTTTGGATGGTTTCTTTCTTTTAAACACAGCCGCTCAAGTTCTTTGGAAACAGTTATAGCGTTGTGTGTCACTCTATGATTTCCACCTGTAATATGGACCTCAAAACAAAAACATTTTTGCTTGTTTTAGAATCTGCTGATTTCACATTTGTTAAGATTCTGAAATTGATTCATAATTGCCAGAAGTCACTGAGGTGCTGTCTCATTATGCGGATGTGTGCGCTATTTAATCATATGAGTGCTTATAGCTGTTTAGACACTCCCTTGTCGTTCACATATTTCAAAATAAGAGCACTCACTTATGAGGCCAATGCAAATTTGCAAAGTTAACATTCTCGAATTGATTGCTGTACTGCTCAGTGTCTGTAGGTTAGAAGCTGCTTCTTCTTCTTCTGAAATGCTATATTGTACCAAATATAGTTGCTGAATATGCATGGATGGACTATTGATAGTGCAGAAGCTGTATTCTGGTCTGTTAGGGCAATTTCTCTTCCAGCAGTTGCCTTGATAGAGGAGTTTGAAACATGGCCACAGACTGGGTGTATGCATTTCACTGATAGCATGGAAAATGCCGCACCCTGTTGATGGGGCTTGCTGAGGATGTGTTTGTATTAATTTTTTAAACTAAAATAATGACATTGCTTGCTGCATTTAATGTGTCTCTGAAAATGTAGGTGTGTGTACACCTAAATATACTGTTGATAGCTATCCCAGAAGGATAATCCTAAAGGAAAAGGTCAAATGTGATCCCCAGCTTGAAGATCTGGTTCTTGGTTTTACACTTGGTTCTTCACTGATGCTCATTGAAACAGTGCTGTCTTTCCTTTGCAGCTCATCATCGACACCCCCACCAGCCCAGTCACTAGTGGCCTGCCCCTCTTCTTTGTTATCACGGTCACCGCCATCAAACAGGTAGGATGCACACAGGTGTGCTGATATGTCCACGAATTATCCTCTATACGCATCAACTGCTGGCCTCAAAGACCCACACGCTCTCCGTTCTCCGTTGCTCTATTATCTGTATATACACATTCCACTCCCAGCAAAGGGGCATACCATTGAATCTGTCTGCTGATGTGAGAAATATGATCATGAATGGTCTCCTCTGTTAATCACTCGAGCTGAGGATCCCGCGACTCTGGGAGATGCATCCTCTCCGCTCCATCCCAGTACTGAGGGATGGGGTACTATCAGTGATAGATAGAGCTATTCTTGCTCAGGAAGCCAGCGCTTTACTAGGACATAAATCTAAAACATGACACGTTGGCTACAAATCCAAGAAACGGGTCACCAAGCTCAGAAAGTGCGATACTAATTAATTACTGTGTATGACTTTGACCTCTTGCTCCCCTCTCTCTTGATCTCGTGCTGGCCCCAATTCTGCTTGTACAACAGTCTATATTCTTTGTTTCCCCTCTGCCAACACGCACATATTTATTTCCTCCTTTCCCCCCCTCCCCTCCCCTCCCCTTACAATCTTGTTTTCTATCCCTTCCCCTGCTGCAACCCACTTGCTGCATCTCTCTCAGGGCTACGAGGATTGGCTCAGACACAAAGCTGACTGCTCTATAAACGAGTGTCCGGTGGACGTGGTGCAGCAGGGGAAGGTGGTGAGGACACAAAGTCACAAGCTACGGGTAAGAATGGCCTCATTAGAGCAGCATAGCACCTGAGGCCACAAAGCAACACTGCTGTTCTGCTGCATAGCTCACTTTTTTTTTTCTGTAACTGTCGCTCTCACCACCCCACCCCTTTCTCTTCCTCTCTGCAGTCCTCTCGAACTTTCTTTCCTGCTGCTTTTGCTCTCTCTTCACTTTCCCACCAATTAATTTCCCTGAAGCTCTGATAGAGTGTCCCCTGGTTGTAGCACGCAAGTCCCTGGGAGGATGAAGACGATTGATGTATTTCACGATTTAGGATATTCCTGTCATCATCCTCTGATGTTCTCTTCTGTCATTCTGATGCAACAGTAAATCTCTGTTTGGTACTGTGGTTCAGTTTGCCCTCTGCACGTGATTTTTTTTTTTTTAATAATTTCAAATCCCATCTTTGATCCAACTGGTAGTTTTTTTTGTTTTTGTTTTTTTCCATCAAGTTTTTTTTACCTTTTCTATGTCGGCTCAAAACTCCCACAGGATTTTACGTATTGCATGATTTCACGTTATTCCAGTTTTATCATGTCAGGTGAAACCACGATTGTTCCCTTAAGTTTTCTTTATTAAAATATGACTCAAGGAATCATCTCAGCCCACCTTCCAATTCTGTTCACTTTAACGCACAAATGAACTCTTCTTCTTTTTATAGCGCCATCATACCTTATTCTGTATGAAAACACTCTTGTGTCGAGATAATAGTAGAAATAAGGCTAATTAATTGGCATTTATTAGTGTGGCTTTATTTACAGCAGTGCTGCCCGCGGTACCGAATGCAGGGGCGAACGTCAATATTTCTGTGAAAAACATAAACTAGTGTCACTCAGCTGGCATGCTGTTCTGCAGTAATCTGCTCTGTGTTATCTAGGTGTTAATGAAAACATCACACTGCATAATGCTAGCCCATCACTTAAAATGTAGATGCATAGAATAGAGCCTGACCGATATTATGTGTGTGTTAATATCGGTCTGCTGATGAATCTGCATTGGCATTTATAGCAGCCAATAAATGAAAAATTTTAAAAGGAATGAAGAGAGAGGAGAAACGCCCTTCAACCGTGTAATGGATGTTACAACTCTAAAACTTACCTGTTGGCATCACCGGGGTGGCTGTAGCTCACAAGATAGACGGGCTGCTCCACTCTCCATCAGCGAGATGTTGAACCCCGAGCTGCTCTCTAAAGCCTTCATTAGAATATAGAAAACCCTTATAAGAAGCATAAAAAACAGTGTTTGTAATAAATGGGTGAATGTGGCATGTTGTATAACGTGCTTTGTCTGCTCAAGTAGAGTAGAAAATCCCTGTATAAGAACCTTATTCTTATACAGGGAAGTCCTTTTTCCATTACGGTTTACGTGTTTGGAACGCCATATAAGCAGCAACCAGCTGATCCTAGTGTGGTACAGCATAAATGAGTAATCCATGACTTGCTGAGATGATAAAATAATATAATTTTTAAACTGCATATCCACTTTATTAAGGACTCATAAAGAACGACACATTTATCAATTTTAGGGAAATCTGTTTGTTTCTTGCGTCCAAGCATGATTTTTTTTCGCAATATGTATTTGGTGCTGGTTACATGTCATGTCTGCGGCTCTTAAAGTAGAGTTCATGCAGACTGTCTGGGAACCTCAGTGTATAGTTTGCACAAATCTACCAAGCGAAAGACCAAATGCACAAATATACTTGATTTTTTTCTTTTTCTTGCCTGGCTTTATCTATCACTGTCTCTTTCCTGTCTTTCTGCCTCTCTCCAGCTTTCTGTGTCTGTGTTCTGGGGGATATTTTTTTTCTTTAGTGCTAAGGTTTCTTCCTTCCATAGATCAGAGAGGATTAAAGTGTGAATTGGGAGCAGAAATAATGATGAATACATTAATCATGCAAAATCAGAGAGCGTGTGTCATGTGTATGGTCACCGTGGAGATGGGATTTATCAGAGTTTAAGCTGCTCTGCTCGCATAATCCGTTATGCAATTTCAGATTTTTTTTTTTTTTTTTTTTTTAAAGAGGTTTTTTTTTTCTCTTCTTTTTTTTTTTTTTTTTTTTTTTTTTTTTTTTTTCAAAACCACTTGG
>VURO01011540.1:7370-18797 GCA_015108175.1 Pelvicachromis taeniatus
AAATGACAAGAAACGTGACTGGATTTCTCTTTTTATCAGAAATGAAAATGATCATTAGATGCAGAGTGGAGGAAAAGTTGGGTGCAGAAGTGGGAACGAGGGGATTAGACATATGATGTGGTTTATTGTTTTATTCTGATAAAGAGACAGAGTGTCAGTGTGCAAGAAAACTCATGAGACAGCTTAGAGGGCGAGTTAGAGTTAGCAGTGAGAGAGAGAGAGAGAGAGAGAGAGAGAGAGAGAGAGAGAGAGAGAGAGAGAGAGATTGTGTGTGTCTGAGTGTGTTTGTGTGCGTTAGTGTGACTGAAATAGAGGAGTTGTTCAACTGCAGCACTTGCTCTTCCAGCCTGTGACTCCTCCTCCGCTGCTGATATCGACGTTTTCACTGTTGGGCTCTTTTACAGGCGTCTGTCACGGAAAAATGAAAAATAAACAAACAAACATCTTATTAAATACACACCAAGAAAAATGTGAAGCAATTGCTCTGGTTGGCGTCCACAATCGCTCCCTGCTAAGGCTGACCATCATTAACTATTAACTGGTTCGGTTGCTCCCCCAGTTTGCAAAAATCAAACAAATACAGAGACATAAAATGATGATGATGATGATCAGCCTGGCAGGATGATGATAATACCCCATCAGCCTTTCAGCAAGGGGGCTAAAAACAAAAACTCTGTTTGAAGCATTCATTTAATGAAATACTGGAATATAATCTATCAGATTTTCCCTGTCTTCATTATTAAAAAAAAAAGAAAGAAAGAAAGAAAAAAAAAAAGCAGCTGTTCTCTCAGTCAGAATTTTTACCAGCTTTCTTTCCTGGTTTCAAACAGCTTAAACTTTATTGATACAGCAGCTCTTTGAAAGCTGGCCCAAGCCTTAAAAGCTGGCCTCTGTTTCCCGCGACACCAGTTACAGATAATCCTGAACTAAAATCTTCATCTACAGGTGGGACTCTAGACATTGTTTGTCGTTTAAACTCCACAAACAAACAAAACTAAAAGATAAAGAAAGGCTGAGAATAACAGCTTTGAATGAGTAGGTTTAGGGGCTTAAGATTAAAAAAACAAAACAACAACAACAAAAAGAAAAACAAAGGGAGAAACAAAGTACTGCCACATATATTTTACATAAACGTCACTGTATTCACAAATAATGACTCATCCCATAAATCCATCAGAAAGGTTTTACTGAGGTCAAAGAAAAGGTGAGCCGAGGGTCTAATCTCATGACTACTTGCACACATGAGTCACCCTCTTGTGGCCAAATAATAAAACTCCATAATAAAAGTCCATTTCATGAGTTATGATCATTATTGGAGTCAGCTAGGAGGATTATCCAGGGTATGTACAAATCTTTAGCCAATGAGCACGCCGTGGTCCGTTTTATGATCCAACCCTCGCTTGTCACATTTGGGTGACATCTCGGCAGAAAAAAATAAATAATAATAATTACTGAACACATATTCCACATCACACATGGAGCACACACCTTTCTGAGGATGTCTTCTGCTAACGTGAGGAAAGCCTTCTCGATGTTGATGTTGGCCTTAGCGCTCGTCTCAAAAAACCTAATGCCGTGCTCCCTCGCAATCTGTGGGGAAGGAAGCAAACCCAGTCAGAAACTGTGGATGTGGTCCAGTCCAAAAATAAAGCTGCTGATCTCCTGAGGACAACTGAGATCAAGTATCACACACACACATACACACCTGTGTGTGTATGTGTGCTGATATTGTCACTACCAGTTTGCTTTGGTACTTTAAACCAAATCTCAGTCTCACGCAGGTGTTTCCACTCGTTCTGGCCGATTAGAGCTCTGTTAAGGATGAACGTGGGCTGAACTCTGATCATTAAACCCAGAAACTAAACTCTAAATCAACTCGATATCCAACCGCCAAACTGACAGACATCCAAGTATTGCTCACAAAGATAAAATGGGGGTTTAACTCTGAGTTTGCCCGCTGAGCTGCTATAGGTCCCCCCCCCCCCATTAGTTTTGATTTTATTTTTTCGTTTAGATCAATTTCTTTTCACTTTGGTTGCTTTAATGTATTTTTACTGTCTGAACATGTTTAGTTGTAGCTATGATTAGTTTCAGACTTTTACATGATACAGGTGGGATCTGTCAGAGCTACTGATTTTAGTGGAACGTTTGATCTGTAAACACACAGACAAAGCTACTGCCACCTGTCCTAGCAGGACATTTAACACCTTTACTGGTGATTCAGCACACAGTAACCTCATGGAAATGTCAGACTGGCACAAATGAGTCGCTATTAACTGCAGAAGACTTGATGAGTGGCTGCAAACTCAAAGTGCAAGGTTGCAGCAACGAATCAGCCAATCATCACGCAGGACCTCATTGATAAATGGCCTTTCATAGCTACACAGGACTGCCCCACCTCACCTGCTCTCCCTTGGCTTTTGGTACGACCCTCTTGTCCTCCATGTCACACTTGTTGCCTAGCAGCATTCTCTCAACGTCCTCATTTGCATGCTGAAAAAAATAAAACACAAAAATGAGGCAATTATTAGATCACATTTGCCAAACAGTCAAACTTCATCTGCATTAAGCTTTGGAAGGATTTAGTGCTTAGATAATCCAAGCTGGCCAATCGAGCCCATGAATCTGGCTCTTATCTAAAAGTATTGATAACATTTCCAAGTGTCTAATTACAACTATTAGGTACAGCGAGTGGCCAAATGAGTTATTTTCCAGAATAAGAGGCATTTCATTATTGCAAAAGGACACATGTCCTGAACATACTCAGAAAAGAAAAGAAAAAACATAAGTAGTCTCTAATAACACCTTCAAAGTTTGAGATATTATTAGGAGTGTATGAACTTCTACAAACAGAGATGCAGCATGAGAAAGGCAGAGCTACTACATGCAGGAAATGCATCACGTTTCCTTTCTCTGACCAAACTCGAGGCTCTAACGCCAGGGGTGAGAAAAATTATACGAGACGCAGTCTCACCTAATCCGCTCAAATTCAAACACCTACAGTGTGTTATTGCACCAGAAAATGATACAGACAGCAAATGCGAGACATCCAATATCCAAACTGTCATATTAACTCTAATCTGATCTGGAATGAAAAAAGAAAAAAAAAGAAAAGACAGGACAGGACAGGACAGAGGCACGGCAGGAAGACAAAGTGACCATATGCTGCAGCTTGGCTTACAATCGCTGAACTTTGCAACAGTTTGTGACATCTGTCTCCAACTAACCTGACATTTCAAATACTAAGCAGCCACAACATTAAAACCAGCTGCGTAATACTGGTACTCCTTTTGTTAGAAAAACAGTTAAGATGTGGCAAGATGTGGACACAGGAGATCTCGCACTGGGATCCTATAGTTCCCGTGGGTTTGCCAGTGGGACCTCTGTGGATCAGGCTTAATCAGGTGCACCATACAGATGATAGAACAAACTAGGATCTTTGGCCTTTGTAGGCTGGATCGACACCTGTGGCTCTGTCTTGTGTTCCTCCAGCGGTTTCTGAAGAGGTCTTGCAGTGCAAGTGCTCGGGAAGTTGCAGCAGTTGCAACGTGAGTGTGTGTGGTGTGGGTGTCTTTAGAACCACAACTATGTTTAGTTGGTTTGGTTCGTGTTGAAGTAACAACCACATCCAAGCAGAATATTCAACTCGATTCACACATCAGTGGTTTTAATGTTGCGGCTGATCAGTGCACATTAGGTCTCACCTTTGTGGCTTCATCCATTCTGATAAAACACAGATGCACAAACATAGTCCTTTTTCTGACCTAGGAAGAATGCTGTTTATACTGACAAAACACAGCACTGCAGTTTCAAAAATAAACAAGCAAAATTTAAACAAAATAAAGTCTAATATTTTAACGCCTCTTTGGAAGATCCTGAAGGAGCTGGATAAAGTTGGATGCACCTGATCAGGCGTTGTCTTGGCTCACAATGTGATACTTAAAAAAATGTAAATACGAGCAACATGTTCACAATAGTCATATTATAAAAAAACGATTTTTTTGTAAGCTTTTGAACAGTTCAGGTTAGTCTCCCTCCACCTTCCCATAATCATCGCTTCTTCGGGCCATGATAATCCGCAGCACAACTGCTTTGCAAATGATTAAAGCAAAGAGCCTCCATTTCCATTAGTAGTTAACAAAAGTCTGTCCAATCTGCTACCTGTGGCCATTTCCTTAAAAAAAAAAAGAAAAGAAAAATGACATCACAACATGTGAGAATGTCATTGGGAATAAGGCGTAGGCTTGTGATCGCCACAAAAACCACTACATGACAAAACAAGCACCCGTTTCCAGTTTTTGTTTCCAGTACAAAGCAACAGCCTACGTCATCTGAGTCAGGCCATAATCAGACCGTTAACCACACACAGCATAAAAGACGGACACAACATCAAGATCTGAAAGTCAGACCGCTGAAGCCTGCATTCTTTCTAATAACCAGCAGGTGGAAACTCGTGTGGTTCCAACAGCACTTCGGGTTTATAGGAAAAACAGCCCTCAGCCCCTCTTCTCTGTGACCTCAGTAACGGCATGTCAGGTTTCAAAACACCAAGATGGCGTTGGCAATGCTCAGCTTGGGGCTTCACAGCGGCTACAGCCATCTTTTATTCAGATTATGGTCTTAACAAGATGTTACAGCTGTCTCATCTTAAGCATTCACTGTTACTCAACTTTTATAACGTAAAACATGCTGAAACAAGTAAACCCGCCCTTGTCGTGTTCTGCTTCTTGTGATATTCAGAAGGTAAATCTACACAACTACTTCTGCGGTGAGACAGATGCATAGAGACATCTGGCTCATCTGATTCATTTTAGTCACACACTCCTGTTCCACTGTTCACTGCACACAGTTTAGCTAGCCCATTAGTCATGTTGGCTGCATTCCCGTGAAGTGTTTATCGCCATGTTTTTGTACCAAAGACAAAAACAAATAAATGCAAAATAAGTGTCAACAATTCATTCCACAAAAATACAAATGTTACTGCCCGACGACCTGGGTGCTGAGTTTGGATAGACTTTGTGTTGGGTGTTTATTTGCCTCACCTCATCAATGTTGCGCAGCCATTTGCTGATGTTTTCGAAGCTCTTGGCGTTGGTGATGTCATAGACCAGCATGATGCCCATGGCTCCTCTGTAGTAGGAGGTGGTGATGGTGTGGAACCGTTCCTGCCCTGCTGTGTCCCTGCACAGAGCACATGTTTTTATTTGCATGCATTTTATTGGGATTGCATTATTCTTTGCTTTATTATTTTTATTTGGTCTTTCCATGAAAGGTGCTATACAAATAAAATCTGACCAAATGATTGCTTAAATTTCTTCATAATACGCTGAGATTTCACACCTTTATCAGCTACAAGTGCTTTGTTCAAAACAGAAGAACAAATAAGCAAATAACTCTGAAGAGTCCAAACTCAGCTAAGACTCATTCTTTGAGTTGCTGTTAGACTAAAGAAGCTGATTTGAGAAAATCCCAGCAAATAAAAGGATTAAAGACAATTAAGAAATGTGTTAGTTAAGAGAAGCTGAACCCTAAAAGGAAGAGTGACACTTTGAGCGATCGATCCTTGGGGTTTTAAGAACTCGTGTATAATGTAGGGCTAAACATTCACAACAATTATGGCTTCTTGGTTCCAGAGGGGAGGTCCAAACTCCCAAACTTTAAAAAATTGTATAACATTTGAAAAGATAATTCTTTGTTATGTCAATTTTGATCAAAACAGTAATTATGATTTTTCCAGTGACATCAGTCAGTCTGTTGTGGGAAGCATGAGACCAGACTCTGTGTGTGTGTGTGTGTGTGTGTGTGTGTGTGTGTGTGTGTGTGTGTGTGTGTGTGTGTGTGTGTGTGTGTGTGTGTGTGTGTGTGTGTGTGTGTGTGTGTGTGTGTCATAGTGATTAAGTTCAAATAATCAGCCATAAAGTTTGCAGATATGCCTACAATTTAGAGCAGCAGCTATCTATGTTGAATACCTCATTGCTGCCATACAAATATAAAGGTCCTAAATGCAAAACTGACACAGTATGATCGAAACTATTAAGGTTACTGGATTATGAGCTAGACTAGATTCAAAACTTGACAGCATTAGAAACCATGAAAAAAATGTAAGTGTGACAAAGAAGCAGCCTCTCATCTAACAAAACATCTGCAACAGCTGTGTTTAATCAAAATAAGAGACAAAGTTATTCCACATCAGTAATATCAATTTCACTGTTTTAAGCTAAAGGACTATTTTAATGTCTGTGTGCTGCTGGGCTCATAAACGCAGCAAAGTCAAACAATCAAGACAACAAGTGAATATTTAAATATTTAGTTGAATACGATTTGAAGAAAGCCCCACATATAAAAGTGATTAAGGCAAATTACCACTTTATTATGCAGCATTAAAAATAAACTAGTGCAACTTATTTATGTCAGTATTCTTAACTGTAAACACTTCATTATTTGTCCCAGTTACACTTCAGTATAAGGAGTTCCAACATGTGACCTGCTTTTGTGATGCTTTTCCTTTGGTCACCAACAGAGGATGACATAAATGATAAAATATTTAGTTAATGCACACTTCAGACTGCGCAGAGGGGGAAAAAAAAAAAAAAAAAAACCTGTTGTAAGGCCTGCAGGAACAATGTAATTTAATTTAAGGCCTTTTTTAAAAAAAACTGAAAAGACATAGCAGGCTGGTTACGAATACATTTAAATCCACTGCGGGTTTCCTCACATGTTTGCACTAGCATCAGCCCCAGCAGTCACTGCTTACTTTCTGTGGAAACTCTGCCAACATCCATCGATCACCGCTGACACCAGAAAAGAAGCCCAGGAGCACCAGACACACCAGAAGCAAATCAGACCGATACTTAAAGAGGGTGTTTAACTAGATACGAGAGTTAATCAAGACACAATGTGCTTGGACAGGATGAGGGGAAAATCTGATCTGAGACTGAAATGCATGTGATCTGGTGTTAATCATTAAATTCATGGCTGTGGGCTTCCAGTGACAAATCAAATTTCTCTGTATTACCTCAATTATCTGAGCTTTTTTTTAAAATTATAACTTGTTTTTAATATTTCAACTGTTTTTAACTTACATTTCCAGAGAGTAGATTTCATCTTCAAAAATGTCCCCAATTACAACTTCCCAACAGCCTAAGCTGACATGTTACTCAAAATAACCTGTTTGTCCATTACGCTTGTTTTCTAGAGTAACTGTGGGTGTGGGTGTGCAGGTGTCTGACTGTGAAATAACATAAAAAGATTATCCTTGAATGAATGGACTGTATTCAGAGAAGCAGGCAGAGTATCCATTACAGTTTCTGTATTGACCTAAAAGGATTGTACCACAAACTGTCCTCTTGTATTGTGCTAAAATGTATTTGTACCTTTGTAGTTATCATGTTTTCTACTCCAATCCCAAATGCTTTCATCCTATAGACTCATAAGAATTAGACCAAATACAAAACAATACTGTTATACTATGGACAATCGGCTATACAAAGGCATTTTTCTTTTAATGCATCCTGTTTCTCTAATATAATACTTAAGAGACCATTTATAATTCACATCTTATCAATTTTACAATTGCCAAACTTAACTGATTAAAGGCTCCAAAAAAGATATATGCATTCCTTAAGTCTTACTCAAAGGGCGATACTCATGTGGGGAAAAAAGAGGAGGAATAAATAATCTGTTATGGACAACAATAAGCCTGCAGCAGAGCTCCTGATGGACTGGTGACCATTTCCTGTTCCTGCATATTTCAGTGCTTAAGGGAGGTATGTCAAACAGATGTTCCATTATGACAGAACGATTGACAAAAGAGGCTACACTGAAACACGATTCTCACAAGCTTGGTGTGTTTTCCGCATCTGCACAACACTGGCATACAAACAAAAATTCACATCTTATAATTGACTCACCAGATCTGTAGTTTTATCTTCTTTCCTTGTAATTCAACAGTTTTGATCTTGAAGTCTATTCCTGCAAAACAAAAATGTCAGCTTAAACAATATCCATCACTTGTAGAACATGAGGCATCGTGAATAAGAAGAGAGAAAGTGAAGGTCAGAAACAGATAAATCAACCACAATGGTTGAGCAATGGCCACAAAAACACACTCAGCAGAGAGAAATGGACGTGACTGACAGCTGTTGCGATCATAGAAACAATAGCCTTATCTCTTCCTGATTCTGCAGTGTCATTCTCAGGCCCATGAGCCTATCAGCAGACAGCTGTGATCAGCAGCTGGGCAACAAGGGTGCACACAAATCGGGTCATTGAGGTCAAAGTTATACTTGTTTTCAGACAGAGTAGTTTTTTTTTAATAATAAACATTTTGACAATGTGTAAACTATATATAGTTTGCACCTTGCAGTGTGTTTGCTACTAACAAGGTTGAAAAATAAAGCTGATGACAGTTTTACTTTGAAATTCAAACTTAATCATCCTGGTAATTTTCTAGAACTTGTTTGGGGCTTTTAATCTGATAGCATAAAGGGTTTCCTTTACTTTCTATAACTACATTGTGAGTTTTCTTTACAAAAAAAAATAAAATAAATAAATAAATATAAAATCAGAATTAATGCATCTGACATCTTCCAGTTATTCAAAACCTTTTTTGCATTTGAACAGTGTTTTTACTACTAATAATAACAACAACAATACAGTAGACTAGACCAGATGAGCCTATATCCCCCCACCAAGTCCATCGTCTTTTTGAATGTGTTTGCATTTTACTTGAACTGTACAGTACAAGTTCAGTAATTACTGAACTTGTCCTCAAAGGACAGTCACCAGGGTTGTAGTAAATTATTTTTAAATACTTTGTTATAGTCGGGATTCATTTATCCCAGCATTACATTACATTTTGCATTGAAATAGAAATAACTCAAAAATTGCTATAAATTTATGATAAGTAAGCAAACACAGGCTCATCATATTGTTTTAACTGTATGTGGAATAACTGTACTTACGGGTCCCGTTTCTCCTCTTAAAACATTATTTTTCCTGTTTTTTGTTTTGTTTTGTTTTTTAAATTGTCACCTTTTGACTACTACTACCACCAACACCTACAGGACATTTGCCATTCACCATTAAAAACTAAAATACAAAATCTCTGTCTTGATGCATGCTCAATCATCCAGGTAAGTAAATCCCAAAACGCTGATTCTGTTCATCTGGACGTAACATTTTCAGTGGGAGAAACGTTTCATCACTCATCCAAGTGACTCCTTCAGTCTCAGGTGACTGCAGGTTTCCCCAACCTTATAAACAGTACATTTGCATAATGACTGAAACTAACACCACTGAAGGAACAATGGGCTGGGAGGTCAGTTCCTTGATCATTAATAAGCAAATTCTCGTGACCATTGATCACGAGAATTTGCATTTTGAGGTCATTGACTGAAGAAGTCGCTTGGATGAGTGACGAAACGTTTCTCCCACTGAAAATGCTACGTCCAGATGAACAGAATCAACTTGACACAAAATGAATGCACTGCTACCAAAGTCTATAGTTAAGTAAAAACAGAACCATATTTTTGCTTTGATTATCAAATTTACGTCACTTGGACCCAGGAGGACCCTCACATTCTCTCAGGCACTACTCTCACACATTAACTGTAAAACCTAAGTGGTATGAAATAAGATTTCTTTTTAAACTAGTACTTTAAGTGTTTTTGGAATATCTGAGGTTTCAGCCTAAGGTTGTTTTTTTCCTTTTTGGTTGGAGATTGAACTCGGGGGAGAAGCTTTGTGGTGCCACAGTGTGCAATCTTTCCAATGTCGATGTTTTCAAGATTTACAAATAACTGTCAAGCAGTGGAAAGTTACCGAAGCTTATTTTTCACATTCAATGGAATATGAATTTTGTTATTTTGGAAACAAGGGTGTAGAGCTAAAGTTAACGGTATAGGGGTTATTTATTAAACAGGGGCCCCAACTTCTCTAATCTGTTTCTTTTGCTTAGTTTAACCTATTTATGTCCTTTTAAATCTGTATTAAGTGCTACAAAAAACAGGTAATGACTCCTGATATTACTGTAACTGTTAAACACCTTGCCTAGGCATATGCAGGATTTCTGCATTTCAAAACTATAATAAACTAAATAACAGTATTTTTTGACTCAAAACAACTTCTTTCTCTTTGGAAAAGCTAGAAAACATTAAAAGGCAATTCAACCATCAACTTCCCACTTGAAAGTAAAACATACTGGATTATTATCCTCTTGCACTTTAAATGTGAAGGGAGGGTGATTCATCAGTTTCATATTTAGCCAACAAGTGGTGTTTTCCTGCCAAATACTGAGCTGTCAGTTCTGCTCTTGGTCAGAAGTTGTGGTTAGTTAAAAAGTCCAAGAAACAGCTGTGCTCTAGGTGGGGCAAGTTCACAGAATAATGAGGAACCTGCCTGCCAAAGCGTGAGTCACAAAATATTATGCACACCCCAAGGAAAGAAAGATGCAGTTGGACAGAAAGAAAGGGTAGGATTTAACGCTGGTAAAAGAGGGAGCGTTTTCTGCACAACAAAAGTTAAGCTCTTGAAGTCAGGCTCAGCAGGGATGACGTGAAATGTGTGTGTTACTAGTGAGGAGAGTAAACACAGAGTTTCACTTTTTTTTTTACTCTGTGAAAAAGAAAAAAAGTTATCCGCATTGAGCAATCACGGATCATTTATCCAATCAGTGGAAAAACAGTTATACCTATCCTGCAAAGAATGACACTTTCCATGAGATGGTCGGCTTTCTTCTTAATACCAGAGGAACCATTCCTTCCACAAGTATGAAAGCCACTGTCTGCTTCTGCCAGTTTCCACGCAAAATTGATTATACGGAAAAACATTTTAGTCAATACTATGCATATTCACTCACTTAATATGCGTAATGTGTAAGAGAGAGGGGATAAGAGACGGACTGGATGTGGGAATGAGTGATGGATGAGAGCGGGGAGGGGGGTTTCCCAGTGGGGGTATTTTGAGAAACAGCTGTGAATCTGTGTCTCCAATGGTATGAGTCCTGTGTCAGAGGAAGAACACATTCCCGTTTCACATCCTGCTTCGTTTTGTTCCTTTCAGCCTTTTAGTTTAGGTGTTTATTAACTAGTAAATATGGCCCCTTTAATGGGGGATTTCCTAGATGTAACCAAGAGAAATTTTATGGCTTCTCTGGCATGTTATATATAAAGCTACTCTGGAAAAGCTTCAACCTTATCTCATGTCTTGTAAGCATTATCTCAAATTAAGGGGCATTTCATCTGTTGCTTAATGTAGCTATACAGTCTCGCCTCTGTCACACCAGTGTGTGAATGTGTGTGCGAATGATTGAATGTAGTGTAAAGCACTTTGGGTCCTTAATGACTGTGAAAAGCGCTATACAAATGCAGTTGTTTGTTGTTTGTACAGTTAAAGGGGGGGGGGGGGGGGGGGGTGGGGAAGAAACAT
>VURO01011540.1:18817-39031 GCA_015108175.1 Pelvicachromis taeniatus
GAAGGAATCAACATTTTAAGCAAAGAAAATACTATTCAAAATGCACTTGGAACAATTTATCAAAGATCACGAAAAGTTAAATTCTAGTATTTAATTAGTCTGCTTCTTTGTGCTAATGAGGTGTTGCAAAGGTACAGTTTACAGATGCTTTCCAACCAAGCTTGCTTGGCATTAGCCGATAGCCAAGTTACCTAACCTATCAAACTAATTTAACACCTGGCTCCAAAAGAACAACATGGTGGCAGCCAAAACACCAACATTGAAGCTTCAAAATGCTAAGTCCAAAATTAGAGAGTAACATCCTGGTGACTACATCCTTCAATCGTTTTTGACCAGTGTCTGGTAGGATATAAGCTGTGGATGCAATGTAAAATTGTCTCCCACCAACCATTTAAACAACAAAAATAGAAGAATACACTACTGACAGTCACAGGTCAGATTGGTAAAGTATGTGTGGCGCAGTGAGAATAGATGTATCGTACAAGCAAAATAAAAGGAAAAATTGTGTGAAACTGAAAATTAGGTGCAGTGCATAAGCCACCAGGTAAAGCTAGCATGTCAGGTGTGCCACAGTTGTACTGCTACTGAACAAGAGACTGACAGTTTCTAGTGAATACTGAAAAGTATTTCTGCTTGATAAGCTCATCCCCAACCACAAACTACTCTTAGGTTACTGTACAGTTGTGGCAGGGTTGTCACATGCTAGTGGTTTCATTGGACCCCATTTTCATGTTCAAACCTAGCCTCTTGGCTAGAGGCGTGACAGTTCTGAAAATGAGACTGAAATCATATACAAACATCCATAATTTAATATTGTGGCTTCCTGTACTGTGATATCCATGTGAAACTTCTAAAGCATTCTAGTCTGGAGAAAGCAGTACAGATTGTTATTTACAATTCCCTCATCACCTGAACAGAGTCTGAATTTGAGTAATACAGTCCAATTTTTGTTCATGTTCAAGTGATCGTCGTTCAGACCTTCCTAATAAAACCCGAGGAACTGACTGAACCATTGTTTTGGTTAAACACCTGCTCTTTAAACATTTGCAAGTGTTTCTGGGATTAGATATGTATAAATGCGCCTACATAGATATATATCCCACAGACATTTATACTCCACAGTTGTAATGTACCACTGTAGACAAGACAAGAATCTTTTTATGGATTTTTTTTTTTTTTTTTAAATAAAAAGGTATCTACTGTTGTCTTCTTTTAACTGTCTTATCATCGTTTTATCTTTTTTTAATTTTCTCTGCAACTTCAAAAGAAAAACAACTTTTTAACAATGGCTGGGTTTCTAAACTTTATATGGCAATCTATAGTAATTTTTCCAGTATCCATTATATATTTAACCATTACATACAAGTTATTGGTATCTTGTAATTAGCCAAACTAATTGAATCAATCTTCGAAGTATAATTTTACAAATTTGCGTTGATAACCATATAAACCGCTCTACGTCCAGATTATGTGACCGGAGAAAGATGACATGTTCTCCATACAATTTGTACAGCTTATTGCACTGCATGCGGCTTTGTTTTGAATACAGATGTAGAACAAAGACAAGAGATGAGATGGGAGCTTTCAAGTGCACGAACTATGCTGCAGTTTTAAAGAGGACACTCTACAAAGGAGCCAGCAAAAAACAACAACTTGAGATCATTTCGGTTCTTTCATTTCTAATGTCTGCCCCAAGCATTTATTCTTAAGTTTCAAGTTGACAGATCATAACAAACTGAACACTCCATAACGATCACTAAACTAAATTGGACACAGTGAGTGTTGTCAACACTTTCTTTTCAAGCACTTTCACGTTGATACTTTAAATGCCTTCATAATCAACATAGTTTGCTTCCATGTAATTACACAAAGAGGTTAACGCTCCAGCAACATTTGCAATATACAAAACTACTTTATTATCTGACTGATGTGTTTTGGCTCATGACCTTCATGAGGGACAACACATTCTGACTTTTTGTTCTTATCGATGCACCTTAGAAGTAGGTGAAGCTATGCCAGATAACGCTACTCTGTTTTTATCAACTAGACAAAAACTAGGTATGTTTGGGGGTTTCCTGCCTCAAAGGGGCCCTTTATGAGCGATGACTACATCTGCACACAGTTAAAGCATCAAGTCTGTATTTACATTCCCATTTAGTTATGGCCAGTTGATTAATAAATATGTATTTTATGATTGATTAAAAGAAACTCCACATAAATAAACTGAAAGGTACTTTCATTCCAACCCTGCTGATTTTTAGTCTTGATGATGATACCAGATTTTTAATTTGCAGGAAAATCCCTTATGTTTACAGCATGAATACCTCTTGCAGCATTTTAACACATTATCCTCAGCTGCTTCACATGGAGGAGAGTAGACCGAGTATATAGAATATATTTAACAATGCAAATACAGCACCTGTAGTTGATTTAAAAACATAAAAGTACTGACTTACTACCCATCTTGCCAGGAAACGCACCAATGCAAGAAGCAAAGGTCACTACCGATCTCTGAGTGCTGAAGAACTTGTTAGTCTGAACCAATTTTCCCCTTCATCCAGCTAACACTATGCATTTCTTCCCTAAAGTGACACAGATCTGATATGGTGGCTTTGACTCAAATAAAACACGTAGGCCTAAATCTTGTTCTAATTGACTGCATGCTGAGAAACAACACGGAGTGTAATAAAACAAACAGTTTTGCTTTGCAAGTCAAAGCAAAACTAAAAGGATGACAAAAACAATAAAACTAGTACACGTGACGTGAACATTTACAACAGAGTGACAGGTCAGTGCTCTAGCTGAACAAATCTAATCTAGCCTGGATGCCAGTGAGAATACATTTGCCCTTTACAGTTGTGTGCTTTGGGCTATATAGTGAGAAAGAGCACGGCTTCAGATGAAAGCTCAGTCCATGAATCGAGTACATAACACCAGCACATTGCAGTTGCAGCAAAGCACGTTTTAGATTACATTATTACTCATCACTAATCTTAAGCAACAGGAGTAAATGGAGCCTTCACTTGGGCCATGCAGGGACTTGACATAGTTTGACACTTGACTCATGTGAGCGTGATGTTTGGCGCATGCGTGAACAGGACGAAGAAGGTGGCGGTGCGGTGGGGGGGTGGTGATGATGCCATCATGATGAACTGTTTATGGTTCTCACTGGAGCACTTGAGCAAAATAAATACATATATTTACTCAAGTACTTAGAATACAAACTGGAAGCGCTTCTAGTTTCAGAGAGAAAACGCAATTTGCAGCTGTTTTAATACAGTTATATTTACTATAGTCAGAGTTTTCAACTAAAAAGTGAATTTCTTACATGATATAATCAAGTTCCCAATACGAGAATATCCTAGTTGCTTAAACAGCTTCACCTTCATTAGCGGTGACAACAATCTGAAGCAACCCATTCTGAATAATCACTCCTTCAACTTGTGACAATCAAGTAAAATTTTGCTTTTACAATCAAGCATTTGTTGCTTGACAAACAAAAGACCCATACAATTGTTGCCTTTAGTGTGTAATTCTTGACAAGGACTGTGCAATAAACCCATATAGGTTGATACTGAGAAGTAAACACCTGCCACTTAGATGGACAGGCGATTTTTTTCTAGTGCAGCACGGCCCTGTGGTGCTACTAGCCTTGCTAGCTTCTTAGCCGCTGGGTCAAGTAAACTGACAGCAATTTAGGAGGCTTAACGGGCTGTAATTGTTGCTGCCCAGTTAAACCAAACCAAATAGTAATGATAGCGTTTTGTTATTAAAGTCGCAATCATTTGAAAAAATGTGCAAGTGATGGTTTAGTAAGAGCTCTAAGGCTGCACAACTAGCTTTCCAGCTAACCTGTACAGGCCCTGGAGAGCTGCTGCATGCTCATAGCACACTAGCTACCAACAAATCCGTCCTGCATACAGCCTCCAGCTGCAGGGTAGAGCCAGGCGAGTCTCACAGCTGTCACACTACCTCCGGCGGATGCAGAAGGGTCAACGAAATCACCTGTTACAACGCCCGTGATCTTCTTACCTATGGTGGAGATGAAGGTTGTGTTGAAGGCGTCGTCAGAGAAGCGGAACAGCACACAGGTCTTCCCCACGCCCGAGTCGCCGATCAGAAGAAGCTTGAACAGCAAGTCGTACGTCTTCTTCGCCATTGAAGAATCAGTTTGTGTTCAGCCCGATAGATACAAAACCCGATACCCTAGAGTACGCCTATGTGAAGTCTAAAGCCAACTCCTTGGCCAACCTGACCAACAACTGTCCTCTTGGCTGTTAACAGTTAACAAACTGTGGATTTGTTGATTAGCTTTGGCAAGCTAGTTGGCTAAACACCACCCAAAATAATGTGCCCGTAGAGTCGTCCGAGAAGTTTTAGAATCCCAAACCCGACCGTGGTACCCCCCCCCCCTTACAGCATGAGAGCAAAAATAGGATCTCCTTCTGTGTGATACCTCTTTTTCACTCTTTCTTTTCTCCCACACAGTCGGGACAAAATGGCTCCTCTCTCGCACTCTACCCCGATTCACTCTTTCTTCAAACTAACGGCGAGCTAATTCAAATTCTCCGCACACCCCGTCATTCCAGAGGCCTGGGACAAGCTCGACCGAGAAGAACGTGGGAAAAATCACGACATGAAAGTGCGCCGAATCTGCTGTCTGTTCCAAGTAATTTCGCTTTTTTCCTGTAGAGATTAGACCGAAACACAGACGACCGCCGTCGCCTTCGAATGGGAGCCACCGCGGCGACACCCTAGACCTTTTGGCACGCCTTCTCCCGCCCCTTCTGTCAAAATTCACGAGTCTGATTGGTCCTTTCAGCTGCCGCTCCTTCCAGTGCCTTAAACTGAATGGCTATCCAAGCAAGCATTGTAGCGGTAAAAAGGGGCGTGTCTTAGCCTGACAGAAAGGGCAAATGTTACTGTGTAACATACGCTGACATTTAGGCTCAAGGCACCGCTTATATCTCACTGTGAAATGCCGCTAGTGACCCAAAATGGCGACGGGTTTCACGCGGATCTCTGGTAGCCGGGGTGTGTTTCAGCTTTCATGGCAAGCTGGCAGTTGGTGCGGTGACTATCCCAGCTGTGAGTCAGGCAAAGTGATGTCATATATAAGTACTTCTGTGCTTGTTACGGGCGTTTCCCACATCCTCTGCTCTGTGAAGTGCAAGGTCACTGATCCTCTAAAGTCTTGTAATCAGTATACACACCGAGAGACAGTCTGCATGTACACATAACTGCTGTATGGCCTTTTAGAGTTGGCTTTGTGTGTATGTGAGAAAGAAGGAGAGGGACTCTTTCCTTCTTCCGCCTGTCAGAGTTGTTTGACTCTCAGACGCTCCTTAGGAATGCTGAGTATGCCCTGCTTTCCACTGCCAAGTACAGACTTGACGCAAACTGGGGAAGAAAGATATGAAGAAAGGAAAAGAAAGTTTGAGCGTGGCTAAATAGTCTATATTGCCACTCTAGCAACTCTACGCCTGCTACAGAGAACTGTCACAATGCCATCGGAGTACTGAACAAACTGAAATTTGACCACATTGTGGTGCTGGATGAAAAGCTCGGAGATAAAAGTTCCTCGCCACATTGCAGTGGACCAAAGTCAACAAAGCTTTATTGCTCCCTTTACTTTTTATGAGCCAACCAACCACAGATCTTCCTCGGGCAAACACCCACGGGAAAGAAAAGTCATCTACTATATGGTAAATTAAGAAGAGACACACAAGCACAAACCTGCAGTCAATATGTCAGAAAACGATTCATTAAAGTGATAAAGTAGGGACCATAATAAAAGCTTATATACCTCAAGTGATGCTGTGAATACACACATTGTTGTTATGCTCTGTTTACTTAAATCCATGAATGCCTGTACAGTTACAGGATCCATGATTTTTCCTGTCCGGAAATGGGGAATCATTTATCTTAGATTTTCTTTATGTGTCACTTGCTCAATTAGAACATTTTTAATGCTAAATGAATCACTGCATTGTTCCTCCACTGTTAGGAAATCTTTTTCACTCTAATAAATCAACAGAGAAATTCTTTCGGGGGCCCTCGGGGTTTGTCTCACAGGAACAGCAACTCTCAGATTTCTTCCTTCTGCCTGTGATTTAAAAAAAAAAAACGGGCTATTGGGGACATATTTATTTTGTAGCTTAGATGAAGAAGATATGCAAGTTGATTCAGGCCTCAAACTGCTTGGCTTGGAAAACGTTGCTTTTTTTGTGCACTGAAACAACTACTTCATTTACCTATTTTGGTCCAACAATAAACTTCAGAAAGCTCCTTTATAAATTCTTGATATTTCGCACCATATATATATATATATTTTTTTTTTTTTAAATCAGCTGCTTAGCATTTTGGATTGTACAAATCACCCGCAGTCTCATCCAGATATTTACTTCACACATAGCTGGATAGTCTGTGGTGAGCTTGAAAAAGCCTTGGCTGTAAAAAGGTGACACCAGGATCACCTGAGCCAGGGGAATTATTACTACTATTATGTGTCATTTTCATCAGTCCAGTACATTTACTTATTATTGCTTCTCCGGGCACATTAAACACATCTCATTGCTTAATGAGGTGTTGAGTCATTTGTGTCCATTAGCTTCCCCACCGTGTGTTGAATTCCCCATGTGGCTGAGACTTTTACCTTTTAGTCAGCGAACAGGGCGGGGGGACGGGGTGGAGGTGGAAGTAGTTCAATGTAAGGTTCGGTAGTTTTCCAGAGAATCGCTCAGAAATCACCTACAGCGTCACCTCTTACACCTGGAAAGACTACTCACGTGAATCCTCCCGACCTACTTAAGTGACTTTGAACGACGCTCTTGATCCAGCAGGGGGCGCTAATGTGTCACATTTGAATGCCCGTGCTCCTTAAATGAGTCTTAGCATGACTAATTTTACATTTGCCCTCCTTGTCCTAAATTTTTGTTGCTTTGGCACAACAGTTGCATACAAACTGGGGTTCTCCCTTCAATATATGAGTCATGAATTTGGGAAATTACTCCTTTTCTGCGTAACCATTTAAATATGAGTTATACTTCATCCAAATCAGAAAGAAATTATTTTTCAGCTAAATAAATGTGAGAGACTCGTTCTTACTGTCTTACTGTTCTCCTGCTCTTGTGAAACAGTCTTCTGATATGAGCTCAGCTGCCTGTGAGAAGCATAAACTTTGCCACTTCAGCATACTTGTTATTAATCTTTGGCTCTCTTCCACAGCATGTCTTTTATCCTGTCTTCCTTCTTTCACCCCAACCGGTCGCAGCAGATGGCCCCGCCCCTCCCTGAGCCTGGTTCTGCCGGAGGTTTCTTCCTGTTAAAAGGGAGTTTTTCCTTCCCACTCTCGCCAAAGTGCTTGCTCATAGGGGGTCATATAATTGTTGGGTTTTTCACTGTATGTGTTATTGTAGGGTCTACCTTACAATTTAAAGCGCCTTGAGGTGACTGTTGTTGTGATTTGGCGCTATATAAATAAAATTGAATTGAATTGAATTGAATGTCATACTGACTGTCTGAAAACTTAAAATTCATTTTCAACAGATCCCAGTCTTTACTGTAGCTGTGGACCTTCGCAGTGTCTTTGCGGTAGTTAATGTTATGAATATGTTATATTAATAACCCCCTTCACAGGTGCAGCTCCTTTTCTTCTTGAAAGCCACTGGACAAAAGCCAGATTTTTTAGAAAAACGTCTGTCCCACAGTGTTGACTTGACAATACAAGGAGCATTAGAATTTTTGTATTTTTCTCGCAATTGATCTATTTCCACTAAAATATCCAGTGCCATACTTGTTTGATCACATCACCTTTTTATGTGTGTTTTCATGCAGTGACAGTCTGGCTTCTTCTGTGTCAATTATTGTGAGAATAGAGGTAATTGAGGTAATTGCACATAAGCAGGAAAGTAACCCAGCTGACCCTTCAGTGATCCAGTAAATGCAGACTCCTGCTGGGCATCCAAAAACTTTTCAAGGGCCAAAGCTTTATTTTAAATTTACAAGTGATCCCATGTTTCTTTTATTTTCTTACAGTTTGAAAATAAACAGCTAAATGAACTTTTCTTTATGCCAAAGTCCAGTGTGTAATGAGAGGGTTATGTTTAATTTTCCCAAGCTTAATGCGTTTAAATGGGAAGCTGTGTGAGCTAAATGTCAGTGCGAGGGCTATAATAATACATACGACCTATAATTTTAAGAAAATGTTTCAAATTATGGGGGCATCCCCCTTGTAAACACACAAGCAAACGGTCCAGTTTAAATTCCCAGCTGTACAAACCATCCATGACCATTTAAGGAGTTGGTGGCAGCCTTGGACAAAAATCGAGTCTTTTGCGAGGCAAAACTCAATTTCCCATGATTCTTTGTTCCACTCCGCAGTAATGTGGGGTGTGGTGATGGTTGAATGACTGTGTATGTGGGGTTGGGGTGGGGGGGTGTACAAGAAGGAAGCTCTGTCTCTCCGGACGGACCGAGAGCTGCAAATCCACCTCGGAGCATCTCTGCGCGGAGGACGGGAGGATGCGTACAGCGCTCTGCGGCGGAGCTGCACGCCGAGGACGACATGAGTGTGATGTCTGAACTGATTTGTGTCATTGTTGGATCATTTCTTTTTTCATCGGACTGCAATGGAGCGTCGATCCAAAGCGTGAGAGGTGCTGATCGTCCGTTTGCTTGTAGGCTCATTCACGCACAATAAGTCAAGGAAACCGGCTGTTACACACAGTGGCAATTCATCGTCTGTACTGGTAAATATCTGAGTCTATGCTATTTGGCACTGTGGCTGTTTTCCATTGTGATATGACCAAGAAGCCATACTGAATTTTTTTTGAATGAATGATTGAAAGACACACATGCAGTTAACAGACGGAATATATGCTCATTAAGGGTTTCAGAGGGCTTTGTGGACTTAGGTAATATACATTTCCCTTTTTTGCTGTTTCCAACGTGTAACAGAAGCCAATCATGTCAAAGAACAAGAGCAGTGAGTCAGTGAAGGTGGTAGTTCGATGCCGCCCTTTGAGCCGGAAAGAGGAATCCAATGGGCCTGCAGGGGGAATAGTGCAGATGGACCTGCGGCTGGGACAGGTAATCCTCAGAAACCCTCGTGCACCACCAAGCGAGCCCCAGAAGACATTCACGTTTGATGCAGTGTATGATGCAAACTCCAAACAGCGAGAGCTGTATGACGAGAGCGTACGGCCGCTGATAGATTCAGTGCTGGGAGGGTTTAATGGCACCATATTTGCCTACGGGCAGACAGGAACTGGGAAGACATACACCATGCAGGGAGCGTGGCTGGACCCAGAGAGACGAGGTGTGATTCCCAATGCCTTTGACCATATCTTCACACACATCTCCCGCTCCCAGGCTGACAAGCAATACCTAGTGCGGGCGTCCTACCTTGAGATCTATCGAGAGGAGATTCGGGATCTTCTTGACCCCAACCACGGCAATGCCAGAGCCCTAGAGCTCAGAGAGAATCCAGATACAGGGGTCTATGTTCAAGATCTCACATCATGTGTCTGCAAGAGCATCAAAGAGATTGAGGAGGTGATGAATGTGGGCAATCAGGCGAGGGCGGTTGGGGCAACAGACATGAATGAACATTCGTCCAGGTCCCATGCTTTGTTCCTGATCACTGTGGAGTGCAGTCAGCCTGGGCCAGATGGGAGGAAACATATCCGGGTTGGACGGCTTAATCTGGTGGACTTGGCTGGCAGCGAGCGGCAGGCCAAGACTGGTGTCCAGGGAGAGCGCCTGAAAGAAGCCGCCAAGATCAACCTTTCCCTGTCAGCACTGGGAAATGTTATCTCCGCTTTGGCAGATGGTCGCAGCGGACATGTACCGTACCGGGACTCCAAGCTTACCCGGCTGTTACAGGACTCTCTGGGTGGGAATGCTAAGACAGTTATGGTTGCCACACTTGGCCCGGCCCCTCAGCACTACGGCGAGACTCTCACAACCCTTCGGTACGCCAACCGGGCCAAGAACATCCAGAACCAGCCCAGAGTCAATGAGGACCCCAAGGATGCTCTGTTGCGGGAGTTCCAGAGAGAGATTGCTCGCCTCAGGGCCCAGCTCAACCACAGGAAGTGGAGGAGCAAACAGAAGAATGAGCAGATGGAGGACGAAGGCTGGGACGGCGATCGGGAGAAAGAGATTGATGGCGAAGAGGACGAGGAGGTCGAGAAGGAGGCAGAGGACTACGTGAAGCTGGAGGAGCAACGGCTAGAGAGGGAGAAGGAGGCCATCAGAGAAGACCAGGACTTGGTGGCTGAGGAGAAGCAGAGACTGCTGGGAGAAAAAGAGAGGATGATGGTGGATCTGAGGAAGGAGCAGGAAGCCACAGAACAGCTGACCGCCAAGTACAAGGTGAGTCCAGCCAGGTGGTTTGCTTCTTTTTTTAATCTTCCGGTCTTTCTTTGTTCCTTATTTGCGTTCTTTCTTATTTCATTCATTCCAGACAAACACACACAAAAGACAAAATTCAATAGTACATTCTGAGGCCATAAAGGAAGCGAGCAGGACATTAAACAGTGAAAACAAAAGCTAGAAACAAAAGGTGAAAAGTGTAGGGAGATGGCAAACCTCCACAGATGATGTTGGATGGTGCTACACATTGTATTGGTGCAGAAATTCTCTGGATTAAATTAAAATAAAAGTACTTGAAATATAACAAATTTATTGGAAAAGTGAGTGGTTGAAGGAAAAATCACAAAGGTGACCTTTAATAAGCTTCAATAAAACACTTCCTATTCATTTATTTTGGACTTTTTGTTAAAACACACATGTAATTGATCTCTTCTCCCTGATAATGTTAGCAGAAGCTCTTTGATACTGTACATGTGATGATTTCTGTGAGTGGACTGGCGACTTGCCCAGGGTGTATGCCTCAGTAACAGTTGGGCTAGGCTCCAGTGCCCCCACGACACTCTGAAGTGGGTAAGCGGTTAAGAAAATGCATTGATCGATGATTTAACAGTCTTATTATTTATTTGAATAACTTTTAAACCCTCGTATTGAATGTCATCTTAATGTTTAAGTAGAAGAAAATAATCCTCTTATTTTAGATCAGGTTTAGATAACGTTTTATTCCAGAGGGCCATACTCTCTCAGAAAAAGGACATCGGACGTCAAACATGACACACATGGTGCTGAAGTATGGTAATCAGTTCATTTGGTGGACATGACAGATTGTTTTACAGGCCTGAATACCCGAAGACTCGCTGGAGTCACACTTCATTAACACAGTGTTGGATTTTATTGGTTTTTCTCTGTGGTTGTTGGATTGTAATGGTCCACGGGCTGTTTCTGACTGAGAGTCGTATTTTGCCCACGTCTCCTTTGACCCTTACTCTAATCCCAAATATCAGAACTGAAGGCCAAACTCTGACCTTAACCTAAAATGAAATTTAATCTGAAAGTCTTAACCGTACAAACATCCATCTGCAGCTGTGCTCCAGAGTTTGAACCAGAGTAAATGTGCTAAGTTTTAATAAGTGTTCTTATTAGTGGCCCTATAGTATAATGCTTTACACCTTTACCTAACAAGCAAAGGATCCAGTTCCCTTTGGGGTTACGTCAGGAAGGCCATCTCTGCTAATGATTGAAAGATCAAACCATAAAAATTAAAATAAAATAAAATCTCTATATTCAGGAAACAGGGACATCTTGTAAATTTTTTATCATCACATGTGATAATCTCATAATGACATAATTACAGGAAATCATGGACAGTAACACCAGCTTAACCTCAGTATGTATGTGAAGTGGGTGAATTTTCTTTGTACCTATTTCTGTAGTATGCAACACATCAGCACAGAAATTAATATATTTTGCTGTATCTGTCTATCGATCAATCTATTAGTCCACATTGGCATATTAACAACAATACAAAACATTTCCTGAATATTAAATACTTATAAGATACCTGCGCTATGGAAATTTACATCAGGCATTCCTCAGTATTTTCACATTTTGTCAAGAAAAAACCTTTAAATTCTTTTTATTTTTAATCAAATCTGAAACATGTTCTGGTTTGAGCATTCAATTAGAATTGGAGTAATATATAAAATCCATGAATATCAAATTAATATGTCATGTTATTTATTTTTTTTCAGTTAAAGGAAGTGATTAAGCACCAATCTGTTTAATCGCTGCACTATCAGCACCCCGTATTGCTGTACTTTGACTTTATTATCCTCAGGTTTGTTTAAAACTTTTACTGCTAATCTGATTGCTTACAAGGTATAGGACCACCACAGTCTCACAGCAGTTTTATGAAATAGTCATCAAAATTAAAATTTTATACTTTTATAGGGCTAAATGTTGGGATGCTGAAGGGTTGGTATTGTGGTGAATCATTTCACTGCTCATACACCACAGACTACAGTTTGGTTAGGCAATAAAAATACTGTTTTGGGTTTAGAAAAAAAAATCATGGGTTGGGTTTAAATACAGCTACCTACCCTATTACCTACCAAGAACCTTATTTCGAAGCGCTTCTTCTTGGTTGCTATGGTGATACATACCCTCTGAGGTTCTGCTGCTTCCTCCCACAGTCAAAAGACACCTTACATGTTCTGGTAACTGGTGGTTGTGAGTGTGAATGGTTGTCTGTCTGTCTGTCTGTCTGTCTGTCTGTCTGTCTTAGCACTGCACCCTGCTGCCTGCCACGACAGCGCGAGTAGACTCCAGCCCTCTCATGACCCTTGAGTTGGAGTTGGTGGTTAAGAAGACTGATGGATGAACAGTTTCAAAATAGTGTTGACTGTCACAAAAAAAAAAAATGTCTGTCAGATTGTCTGTCAGTGCACACATACAAATGGGTTGCTTTTTTGTGACTATTTCACTTTTTTGTGATCAGACTGAGCTGTTAGGACTCGTACGCCGCTCTGTATGCTGCATTTTAAAAGCTGGTTTGTAGTCTGAGTACGCAGTCAGCTTGTTAACGCCTCAATGTGACCTTCAAACACACAGATTAATGTACTCATACTCTACAGTCTGTATTTTGAATGTGCTAGTATGATTATTTCACTTGAAACACAAACATTTCTACAATTATTTGGTCTGATATTGTAGATTAGACTCCGATAGCTGTAGGTGCTTTTACTATAGTCTTTTCTGTCTCAGATTACACTTACAAAACCAGTCAGATCTCTTTAAATCTTCATTTAGGACTGATAATAGCAGTGCATAGATGTGTTTTCCCACATAACACCCAGTATCCACAGTTTTGGTCTGATGTCTCTCATATGTCTCGACAGGCACTGGAGCCACTGAAGCTTAAAATGTCAGCTCTCTCTTTGCTATAATCACACACACCATCGCACAGCCTGCAATCAAAGACTGAGTCAGAGCTGCATTAATTAGTTGCTCTGATTCATGAGCATATCCAGTCAATAAGTCACTCGTGCAGAATGACTGAATGACTGACTGCACTCTATAATACTTTAGCTGCAGTCTCAACCATCCAACACGAGACACTGCCAGATCGGCTTACTGAACTGCCCGAGGGCATGGAGTGAGGAGACGAGAGGAGGACAAAGACATTTCCAGTGTTTCTTCTAGGGGAGCAATAGAAGGGCAGCATGATGTAGGTTTGCATTTGAAGGAAAAACCCTTCTTGAGTGTTATCAATTTGTGATATTCGGTGTATTCTAGGACTAATATTAATGGTGTATTTTGAATTTTTGATGCTTCAACTTTCTCTCAACCTGCTAGAGATCCTCTAAAAGCTCCCACAGCGTTCAGCAGTGGGTTAAAGAATATTCAGCGTAGGCGGTAGGAGAGCAGTAAGAGCGGTAGCATCAATTGGAGAAGTGTAATAACAGAGAAAGAAAGGCTTTTTACAGATTTACAAAGGTTATAATTATCCTCAAGAATCCAAACAAAACTGATGTGCGTGGACAAATTGATCCATTTTGCCTATACGTGGATTTCTTCCATGTATGCAAAGCAGCTAAAGACAACCTAATTACCATATTGTTGCAAACACGGGTAAAAAAAAACCCCATAAAAAGTTGCTAATATATTGTGCGAAGTAGTCTGACTCGAACATCAAGGAAGGTGGTAGGGAGGCAGACTCAGCAGACATTTTGGGTTCCCAGAGATGAGCAATTTATTTACAGTGAGCTCCACATGTGAAACTTAACAAAACTCCTCCCAAGGTAACTTAATTAACAAAACTCAAAAGTACATGGATGCGGTAAAATAGCTCACCTCTTCTCCCTCATCTGAATCAGGCAGAGCACTGACTATATATAGGGCTATCAATTTCCCTTTAATTAATCCAGCCAGTACCACTAGCTTGAGCCGAGGAATCTAAAATTCTACACAGATGACTAACGCTTCTGATTAACACATTTACACAACTAAACGTCCATATATACGAAAGAAAAGATTCAACCATTCCCTTTAGACCTTAAAATAAACAAAAGGAAGCATTTCAATGGTAGAAGAAACCCCTCCTCTTGGTTTAACCTGCTGATGTCATGTCTGACATCATCAGTACTTTAAAATCAGCCATAGACTATATACAGAAGATGGATGGAGCAACTGTAACCGTAATACAGTTTGAACGATTGGTATCTAATGTCCAGGTGTTGAAGACCTAATTTTAGCATTATTATGCTGCCCTGAGAGGTCCTCAGAAGATGTTTTCTAACAAAAACTGCACAAAAGCTCTCTAAACACACCGAAAGTGTTCTTGGAGAGACAATAATGTGATGGAAAAGCTGACAAGTTAACACTAAAACGCGAATAGCAAGTATATATCTATAGTGTTATATGTGATTATAGCACACATTACCTTGTATCTATTACTCCTGTACACAGGGCCGCCACCAAAGAGGGGCCAGGGGGGCACTGACCACCTTCAAAATTTGCTGCCCACCCCGGCAAAACTGTCCTATGTTGGTAATAATTTTAATAAATGTGAGCACCAGAGAGAGGAAGACACCCTACATTGAGTTGAAACATTTTTTACCTTTTTATTTATTCCTGCATATACAATTTCTGTCGTTCGCTCACATGCACAGACATAAGGTTGTTAGCACCCAATATTTTAGTAGCCCCTATATTGCCGCCCCTATAAAAACATTGTGGCGGCACCAGTGCTCCTCACAACACAGATGCTTCTGCTTCTTTTAGGTATCTCAGTGCATTCCTTCACATGTTTTGGTTTCTGTCACTTCCACAGCTGTTAGATGGACCCATGTTATTGTAAATCCATTAAAATGCAGTGAAAGGTACCAGTCGTGTGCAGTTACAGCTAGCAAAGAGGAAAAAGTGTAAATACTTTCTAATATAAATGATCATATCCAAGATTTCGCCTTGTTGAGCTGCTTTTGAATTACATTTTTGGATGTTTTTTTTTATGTGGAAAACATCTCAGTGCTTATGGGGTTTGCAAATTTGAAGCAGAATGTCTTTCCAGAGTATTATTTCATGGACATCTCTACAAGGTCAAAACAAAAGGTCTAAAATCCTTGAAATTAGCAGAATGCTTATACTGCACTTTAAGAGCAGAGTGTTCATTTTTGCCTCGTTTCTACGCTTTGGCACTTTGTGCATGAAGGTCTGAGGTGTAGGAAGTCCCACGAGACACAGCTAAATGCATATAGGTCTGCCGATCACAGCACTTTCATTTGAATCTCCGCTGAAGGACGCTTCTCATATTTCTTCTTGTTGTTCTCCAAACAGCCATGAGATGAAATCTGTTTAGTGCTAAATTGTGTGAAATTTTCTGTCCGTGTACACAGTTTAGATTGTCTTTGGCTCTGTCTTTATGTTTGATGGTGACTGGGTGGCTGCTGAGTGATGAGAATGAGAAACTCCCCTCGGGGAGGAAGATGATTAAGGGTAAGAAGTATTTCCTGCCTTTGATGCATCAGAAAGAAGGAAACCTGATATGTTCTACAGCAAACAAGATGAAGGTTAATTTGTTTGCTCCAACGAATGGTCAAAGCTAACAGATAACTGTGGCGGTAGATAAAATCTGAAAAAAAAAAGAGCTCTATTGTTGTCCAAAAATAGTAAAAAAAAAACATCTAAACAACGCTGCTCCACTCAGTCACATGGGTTTGTTAATACCATGAGCAGAAACATAAACAATGTTGGCAAGCTTTACGCCGTCGGTTCATGGGCTTCCTCCAGACCTCTAAAACATATAAAGGATAAACACTCACTTAACTAACAAGAATCAATAATCATTTGTCAGTAATTTTTAAAACATTACATAATCCATCCTTTTGCTTTAATTTATTACACTATATTAAATACATCTTGGGTTTTAGTTTGACATCTTTTTCAACGATTTAATTAGTGAAACTGTTCCCCAGATTATTCAGCACTGACAATAACCAGTTCTTTCAGCCGTAAAGCAGCCAAGTGGATGTTATTATAGACAATAAATATGGTGGTATTTATTGTGTTTATGGTTATTGTTTCCAGTCGCTGCATCAGATAGAGCACTGTCTTTGGTTTATTTACACAAGAGCACAACCCTAATGTTCCCTATCATAGAGAAAATATAGATGATGTTGACCTCTTTATCTAATTAATCAAAGAAAATCATGAAAACATTCAAATATAAATAGAAAATGTGCCTGTTGCTCTAAATTTTGCAGAAACTAGAATTTATCATGCATTTATTTATATGATCACCTTGCTCTTTACCCACCGAAGCGCCCTGGCCCAGCTTCCTTTTTATTGGCTGAGGCTGATATTAACCTGCCAATCACAGAAGGTTGCCTGAAGTGTTTTTTTTTTTCCTTCTGCTCTCCTGATCAATGAGAGACAGGTTACTAGGCAGAGAGACAGAGGAAAGGCAACAGAGGCAGAGATGGAGCACTGGAAATGTGCTCTGGAATAGCCAATTATAGATAAAATGAGATGGTAATGCAATAGAGTCCCTCTCTGCTTGCGTCTCTGTCTTCCTCACACACACTCGCCCATTTAGTTAAAACACACGCAAAAAACAGAAGTGGGTCAGAAACCAGCCTTGTGTTGGGTCAGCTGATGCTTCTGCAGGGTGCTGTTAGCTAACTGGCCTCTAAGGTACAGCGCTCCATCTGTGGATTGTGCTGTGATGTTGGTGCAACTGCTGCAGAGCTGTTGTGTGCCCTGCTGGAGGTGCTGCCAGGTTTAATTTACGTGGTCATATTTAACGTGTGACATCCTGTTAGGTTTGCAGGTCACGATACGAGGATGCGTGTTCACGTCATGCTCTTGTTTTCAGGAAAAACGAGAAATTAGGAGAAAACGGTCTATAAATCTATTTTATTTTAAGCTGTATATAAACTCATTAAAACGTCAAATGTAGCTTTTGTCTAAACATGGTAGGACATCAAACGTTCATTCTTTCTACTGGCCAGCAGGAGGCGACTCCTCTGTTTTCTGTAGCTGAATAGAAATCTATGGGAATACGATGTTACTGCTCGCTTCATTTATGACCTCAGTAAACATTTTCAGGAGCAGTTTAAGGTCTAAATCACTTAAGACATGATGTTGATTTTGTAAATTATGATCATCATTCGAGTCAAAAAGAAGAATAAGAAAAGGTATGATTTACTGTGGAACTGGCTAGCATCAACCAGTTAGCACTCTTTTTCATGCTTTATAACCAGTCTGCTAGGGCTGTTTTGATGGACTCGGATCTCCCCTACAAATGATGATCTGAGTTATCATCGAATGGCTTGACAATCCAGGCAATTTACCCATTAATGCACTGGATCAATATCATTATTATGGGATAAATGCTCGCACTTCTTTACTCTTTGAAATGCATGTAGGCAGAAGTATCACATCATCGTCTCAAACAAGAGAAAACAGAAGGAGTCTGTCTGTTGGTTTGATTTTAAATTCGAGGATAACCACTGCATTTGTGGTGATGCTAGATTATCTTCTCTGCTGAACCTTTTTCCACCATCGGTGAGCGACTCCACTGTGTGTATGGGTGTGCACAGTGAGACTAGACAACAAAAAGTGAAAAGAGAGAGAAATGTTAGGACTTCATTCTGATTTAGCTGATATCCATCCATTGATTACATTTGGTCACATTATTATTAGAAAAAAGCTGTTCTGCTTTGGGTTAACGATTTAGGGGAGCTCAGCTCCCAGTCGTAATGTCATACGTACAGTGCCTTGCAATTAATATTAATGGAATATGCTACTTGTAGTCAACTCTGTTCACATTTGGAAACCTCATTTCAGTTAGGTACATACTATAATGTTACCTTCAAAATCAATTTAAATAGTTGGACGTAGACTTAGCCGACCTTTGTCTTTATGCTGGAAGTAAGAAATAAACTTCTCGGTGTATGTTTCACTCTCAGAGAACACTACAGGATTTTTTGGGTTTGGGTTGTGGTTCAGATGGTTGAGTTGACCATCTCCTTGTGGTTTAAACTCTGGCTTCCCCAAAGTATTGGGGCAAGAACCCCCAGTTGTCCTGCAATGGAGTGTAAGTGTGTGAATTTTTAGCTTGGGTTAATAAGGCCTTTAGTAAGAAAGTGCTTTTAGTCCTTAAATAGAGTAGAAAAGCACAGTATAAGTACAAGTCCATTTACCAGTTGTGTTCAGGCCACACATTGTGCATGATGGCAGGAGGATAAAGCTACCCTAATAGGTGCGAGTAACCCAATCCACTGGCAAATGAAAAGATAAGACTCAACAGCCTTAGTGTATCTTGTATATAGAGACTTTTCTGAGAAGTGGTGTGCATGTCCTGGTGGAAATGCAAGTGTAAAGGTTTCCTGTGAAGGTTTCCTAGAGTGATTTCCAATTAAAGGCATTCAGCTTCATTTAAGAACCAGTCAATTGCAGCTTTGCTCTTGAACATTACACAGAAATGAAAGTCCAGAAGAGAGTCACAAACCTATAGACTTATTTAGAGATGTGGTTTCCCTTGGGCCCCATCACAAGGCTGAAGCTGTCCTGGAAAAGAGCTGGGTGTGAAGGCGACGCTGTGTCTGCTACATTTGTGTTTTTGGATTTATGTGATTATCATTCACTAATTTAGCTCTATTTTAGTCTTTTGGTTACCCAATTAGTTTATAGCCAGTAGGGCAACTCCAAAACTGTTTAAATTCTTTAAAATAAATTAACCTAAAAAGATTTTCTAACAGTGTTCACCCACATTTTATGGTCTTGTTATATTTGGTACAACAGCTTCTGAAGTAAACTAGAACCTGTGCCTCACTGCTGCATCTTTAGCATTTTAACACAAAGTCATCACTTTTTGTGGCAGTTGTGAAAGTTTAAAAACAACAAAAAGTTGCGCACCAAAATGTTGCACGCAAGCAAATTACAACATTTTAAAAGGTTCAAATTGAAAGGTTTCTCAGAAGCTTCTCAGCTGTTTTGCCACAACAATTAACCAGATGTTAACCAGATTTGATTGCATGAATACATCTCAATTAAGTTACAAATTACTAAATGTATAATTTATGCCTTGAGTTTAACGTTAGCTCGCTTGGCATTAATAGGAAGATATCATCAGTATGTAATGTTATTAAAAATGAAGAATAAAAGTGTTCAGCATGCAGTCTGGTTGCAGACTGGTCTCTAGGACGGGACAACTCACTCAGTCCTCTTATCGTACACCAGAAACGTTCACTCTTACATTTGACTGTCATAATGTGTCTAATAACGTGACTGTTTTCTCACCCTTTACCACCAATTAGGTTCACATTACTCTGAATATTTTGTACCTACCTAAGCAGAGTGCAGCTTTGAATTCATGCTGTTATGAAACAGCGAGGTGTTGTCGAGAGCTTCGTGGCATCATGCAGCAGCTTCTCTTCAGGAGGCTGCTGTGACCGACCCTCCTGCGGACTATTCTTAGATCCAGTTTTCTGGGTCAAAACTGTAGAGCTTCTCCTCTACCCACCGCTTCTCACATCGACACTCTCGTCATTTTTTCTGCCCTTCTTGTTTCATGTTTCTGTCAGTTTTTGAAATATATTAAATGTACCTGAACTAGCTCTAAATTTATGTTTTTAAAGAGTTCAGGTTGTTTTATCTTCCGAAGAAGCTGTCTCGCCTGTAGATAGCATTATAGATGGACACGGATACCTTGATGCCACCATTTGTTTCTTCTGTTTTGAAGGCTGAAGATAATTTTTCCATCATCACCATCTTCTAGGTCACTCTTCAGACCAGGAAGCTCCAGCTGCCTTTTATACTGTCTGTTGTTTCACCCCACCG
>VURO01011542.1:2742-20030 GCA_015108175.1 Pelvicachromis taeniatus
GAATTGGACATGCTGAACGGTCTAATCCAGAAGATTAATAGCCAAGAAGCCAAGAGGGACCTTAAAGCCAAATTACAGTATACCTAAAATTGCAGCTAAAAGAGTGATTAGTGCAGGGCTGATCTGTATCAATTACAGTTTCATAATCCCTGCTGACCACAGTAATTATACAGTACTTTTGATCTATTTTAGCCCGTTTGAAGATTACATCCAAAAAATGAAGTGAGTTAATATGGATTTAATGTGACTTTTTAAAAATTGCTTCATTAATAATATTCTGACTATAAGATGAACGATTGAACAGCGCGTTAAGCGCTCCAAACCCTTAAATATGCTCACATTCAGCCGTGAGTTTCAGAAATGCTCGTCCGCATCCGATGACACGCTTCATTCTCAGTCCCCCAGAGGTAGCCACGGCAGAATTATTAACTCAGGGTGAGCGTTTCTTTTAAGAGGATTACGAGCGGCAGAAATGGTTAAGATGCTGCCGAATGCCAGGGGAGAAAACAGCTCGCGTGCACAGCGACGATGTCCTGGAAAGTCAAGGAGGGTGGGCACATTGGTTTTGAATAACTAAATCAGCCTGACATTAATACCAAGAGAAGAAATCCAGGATTCTTTTTCCCCCTGCTTTCATTTCTCCCTCAATCCAGACAGGTCGTAAATTAATTTTCATTAGGTTGTGTCGAACGAACAAGAGGGATTGTTTCGGAGCTAAAGCCGTGACTGGGGGCGTATATATTTACAATACTGGAACAAAAGGAGTCTATAATCTATACAAAGCACACAACAATACCCGTGAATAAAGAAGCTTGTAGAAAAAGGGAGAGGCAATTTTTCTAATTCTGTTAATTTCACTCACCAAAGCAATTAAAAGCAGGCAGAGATAATGCTGGGAAACAATCGCCGGCTGACAAAGTGTTTCTGTCTTTGTAAATGAAACATCTTTAGGCTAATTTCAACTTCCACGCCTGCATGGTTCACTCTAATTTCAGATAAAATTAACACAGCTAGATTTGGACCTTCATAAAAAAAAAAAAAGTTTTAAAAAAAAAAAAAGAGGAAAAAAAGGAAAAAGAAAAGGAAAAAAAAAAAAAGATCGATCCTGTACACAATATTTTTAGAATTAGGTCCGTGTGGCTGGAGCGTTGCTAGATCTAATTTTCAGTATCTATAAGGACATTTTCATACAATTAATTTTCCTTTAATCATAATTGTACAAAGGGACTCCTCTGTATAAAATTCCAATTATATTTCCTGTTTAAAATGTAAGTTTGAATTATGATTTCTTTCCTCATTACGGCTCTGGTTTAATGAATCAATCGCTGCATCACTGCTTTCAGACATCAAATGGTGCGGAAAAGTTTCAGCTCCACTTTCTCCCCGCTTTTATCCAAGGAGAAATATTCTCCCTTTCCCCTTCTCTTCCTGTCTCGGATAGTTGGCAGAAAGGATAGCGGGGGCGTCTTGTGATAAGTGCACCACATTCTACTTCATTTGCCAGTTTTAAAGTTAAAGCCTTTAATTGTTACAGCGTGATATCCAAGAAAATTGGACTGAACTCGTTCAAGAGATGAAGAAATAATAAAAAGACATAACCCAAATGTGTATCTCTGTAGGAGGGACATCAATTAAGCTGAGACTTATCCAGCAGCGCCACATAATTTTTCTGGGCTGTGAGCTAAAGAAGGATTCAAAAAAAAAAAAAAAAGCCTGAAGCTTGCATTTGTTCACATTTTTAAACTTGAGGCTCTCTGGCCAGTAAAACTCGAAACTTTCACTAAAATGTTGAAAGGCTGTTTTGTGAAAGTAGACGGGTGCTTTTTGATGAATTCCTCAGTGTGTGTCTGCCTGGAAGTTTTCCTTAGTACAACAGCCTCACCTGACAAACCACAACAGTTCTGGATTTTCTAAGGGGATTCAAATGATCAATGCTGCAAGTTTTGGTTCAGTATTTGGCAAACGTCACATGATCCTCTAGCCCATCCATCCATCCATCCACTCGCTTCAGCTTATCCATTTCAGGGTCGCGGGAGCCTATCCCAGCTGTCTTGGAGAGAGGCGGGTTACACCCTTGACAGGTCGCCAATCTGTCGCCGGGCTAACACATAGACAGACAACCATTCGCACTCACATTCACACCTATGGGCAATTTAGTGTTTCCAATTAACCTATCCCCACTAACTGCATGTCTTTGGACTGTGGGAGAAACCCTTGTTTCTAAAATAGTCAAAAATTTCTAGCAGTTGTATACAGAGCAGGCAGAAATGAATGAAAGTGCAACCAAGGTCAGAGTCGTTCATAAGAAACCACTGAACAGCCAGCCAGCTAAACATAATCTCTCTCTATGCCTGGCTACATTACACCTGCAAAACCTTTGTAAAACCTACACCGTGATCGATGGCGTAAATTGACGTGCACGTCCCTAGAAATGTATCTACCATGGGATGGACGCAGCCTAAAGCTATTGTGATTGGCCCGTTCACTGCCACCGATTTGTCTGGTGCGTTTTCACCGCACTTTTTGAAATAAATGAATCATAGCATCAATACGAAGAGTCCCAATTTTCAGCAAATTTCTGAACGGAGATTAGTGAAACTGACCGACTGAGCAGCTGGCATGTGGTATCAGATTGTTAGTGATTATCGCGATCTAACAAATTCTAGATAATAATGTTATCACAGAAATACTGGAAATAATAATAAAACTTTTCACAAGTATTTATTTTACTGTTAATAAATTATCAGTATTCAAATTCTAAAGGTAATTCATCAAAGTTGGAAAGACTTTAACAACCTTTTGTTGTTTTCTACCGATCCCCTAGTAGGCAAAAATTGATTTGTCCAAGTAACAGACAAAAAACTGGGACTTATTTACAACATACTCTATGAACAGAACTATAGATGTTAGCTAATTATTTCTGGGGACGTGCATATACACAAAAAAGAAACTAGCAGCAGACTGAGAAATCTCTCGATGCCTTGGTGTCTGAGTCTACGTAACAAAACGTTAAAAAAAAAAGAGAGAGAGAGAGATTAGATTAGGGACTATCTGATCACATGATCACATGATAGCTGAGCAAGCTGATACATTGTTTTGCTAGATGCTATGGTCACATTTCACTCAGCACTCACAGGTATTTATGCAATAAATGATTAACAGCACTCTATAAAGAGAAATTGTTCAGGGTACTTTCAACCACGAACTTCTGCTTTTCTACTGTGAGAAATTATCTGTTTGGAAATATTTCAGAAGGTGAAACCAAACTTCAAATTGGGACAGCACCGCAAAGGTCCCAAATTACAGTAACAACCCCAATCTGACAGAGGAGCGATCCAATCGCCCGCCAAGATGGGGCCGGCACAGATGTGGTGCTACAGGAGTACTTAAGCTCCCTCACAGAGACCGCAGCTGTCTGTCTTGGAGGCGCGAGGAGAGGCAGAACAAAGTGCTGCAGCTGATGAAGGCGCCAAAGATACTGCTTTATTAACTCTCCGTCCACATCAAACCTGCAGCGAGCAGCTCGCTGATTAAACACAGAGACAACACACATCAAACCTGCATGCTCAACAAGCTGATTAAACAGACGAAAGCCTCGCCGCTCTCACGCTAATAACCCGCCGCACAAAAAATACATTAGAGCTGAAAGCAAGAGAAGGAGAGGGAGAGAGGCGCGCTTGTATCACAAAATCACAGACTTGTGAAGAGAAACATTAAAAGAGGATATTTAGAGAAAGAAAGGGAGGAGAGAATGGGAAGGAGAGGAGGATGTGTGAGCTCCCTCTTCAGAGAGAGAGGGAGTGGGAGAACCTAAGGTACCTGACATAGAGTCGCGCACTGGAGAGGAGCCACTTATTGATCAGAGCAAAGAGAATTACCCACCACTGAGGAAATACTTTTAATCAACTTTGCACTTTAAACACTCTCCTCAATGCTGCGCGAGCTCTTATCGCAGCTCCACGGCCACCGTCCCCGCCATCAGCGCTTGCACTGCGGGAGGAAGCATCCGCGCAGGCCGCCGTATCGATCCATTATGTTCAGCTTCAATAAAAATCAGTTCCTAATCCTCAGCTTTTAGCATCAGAGCTGAGCATGATGTGCCCGCTTACGACAAACTCAAGCAAAGCAATAGACCCCCCCCAAAACAGATCTGAAATTCAGGGGACTTATTGATCATCTCCACACCTAAAGTGATGTGCGAGGCCTGCACGGCCTCCGTGTCCTAAATGCTCTGAAGCCGATTTGGTATTTTTGTGTTTTCAGTGAGACCTGCATGATGAGCAGAGTCAGAGCAGAGTGAGTTTCTAAATGTGACTCATAAAAACCTTCTTACAAATCAAACGGTCAATCCCTGTTCAGTATGCCTCATCATAGTGCTCCTTTATATCTTTATCATAACCATTCGACAGGTTGAGCATGCTCACATTAACCAGTTACGGTTTATGAATCTGAGTTGTGTATTGACCTTCTGAGTCTGAACTCCAACACACACTGATTTCCACTCCTCTGCTGAGATTTTACTTTCCAAACCTTTAGTATGCATTTAGCTTAAAACATGAACAGGATGGAAAGAGACTCTGACACGAGTCCATTATCTGTAACACTGCAACAGCAGTTTGTTGAAGTTCATTATGTTGATGTGGTAACTCACACCTTCTCAGAACATTTCTATTTTTAGTTTCAGTTTTAGTGTGTACTTCATCATTTACATTTTCTGCAAATATCACCATAAAATCAATTCTGTAAACGAGGTTTTTTGAAGATGAACAGTAGATGAAATTATACTACTGCACCGACGTTGAATAGAAGTCAAACAGCACACATTAGTGCTATTAACTGACGGCATTAAATTAAAAGAAAGGAAACCACGTGAAATCCACGCCTCAGCATGTTTCCCGCCATGTCGGCAAGAAATAAAAAGTGCCCACAGACGGCGTGTGAAGAAAGGAAATCGGCAGGATAGGGAACGTCCATCGCAGCCATCAGTCAGACACGCGGTGTACTGGAAGGCTGATGATGATGTGGCGGAGAGGTGAAGCCAGCACAATGCCGAACATCAAAGGCCTAAACACACGCGAGCAGAAACACGCAACAGTATGAAAAAAGGTTTTTTTTCCTCATCCTCTCTGTGAAACTCAAATTCTCTCCATCTCTTCTCTCATCACTCATCTCAACCTGCAGTCTCTCCTTTATATTCTCACTTCCTCTTCTCTTTCTGTCATTATCTCTCATCCCCGCCGCCCCCACCGCCCCCGCCGCCGCCACCTCTCTTTCTTCTTCTCCGTTCCCTTTCGATATCACTTGCGCTCTCTCCATTCCTTGCACTCCATCACCTTCCCTCTGTCTCTCTCTCTCTCTCTCTCTCTCTCTCTCCCTCCCTCCCTCCCCTCCATCCCCTTTCCTTTTTTTTCCTTCCTGGTGAAAAAGCGGAGTGACTGGGAGCGTCACTCTGTGCGGATAGCTGGGAGCCGTTGGCGGTTATCGGCTCCTGCAGACTCTCTCTGCCGGTCTGATCTGTCTCCTCTTCATTAAGCAAATACGCCGACGTGGAAATGAAAACATAATAGCTATTTGATTTCCAGCGAGATATTTTGCATATTGGTTCGGAGCTGATAGCGGAATTTCATCAAGTCGTTTTTTTTCCCCCTCTCCTTCTCTCTTCCCTCACTCTCCCGCCACCGCCACCACCACCTCCCTCCACCACCTCCTCCATCCTCATGCTTTAAAAACTGAATTACTGAGCTGGGCCGGCTTTCAGCAAAGATTTCTTTACATTTGTGGGAAGAGGAGGGGGACAGGAGGGAGAGAGAGAGAAATCTAGTTCCCGAGGAAGACTACTTAAACGATTAAATATCCCCCATTCCCATCTTTTTTTTTCTCCCTCTCCCTTTTTTGATAACAAGGAAGAAAATTTAAAGAATTCACAGTGCTTTAGGTTGACTATACTAATCAGAGATAGGAGGGAGAAAATTAACTCCTTAATGAGCAAAGCCGTCTCCCCGATAAAGGTCCTGGGGAGATGGTGGGGTGGGACACCGTCTGAACCATGGTGCAGAGACAGAGAAGACAGAAAGCAGTGGACAGACGGGTGGAGTGTAATGGAAACGGACTGAGAGGCTGGACACCACGCCAGAGCCAACAATTAGTTTTCCTCCTCTGAGGAGGAGGAGATACTTGCTTTGGCCATGATGAGGGCAGGTGGAGAGATAGCACACCCCACCGCCCCCACAGCGGCACAGACAGCCACAGCGACTTGCGGCCTTGATGGATGGTCCGGCAGCGGGGTATTCTTCATGCCCCCCGGAGAGAAAAACTAGCCCTGGAGGAGGAGATCAGTAAGCCCCTTCACAGCGGGCCTATCTGATAGTCCGGAGCCTCTCAGGAGGACTATTCAGTGGGTCGAGCTCGCTGAAATAAATCTCCCTGCTGCTGTGTTACATGTAGGAACACCGTGTTGCTTCAGACCTGATAGCAGCCCCGCCGTGTTACCGCTACTGTACACGCTCACACATACAGTGGAGCAGACACACACCTTTATCACGGGGCTGTGAGGCAAGGAGAGCAGTCTTATTAAGGATTTGTCACCGTAACGCTGAGAAAACGGGGCAGATGCTGCTCTCATCAACATCCCTATACTGCCTGACATGCCTTCACTGATCAGCTCAAACCCGGAGACAACACAATTCTGGAAAGTTTCATTTTTCACAAAGACTAATCGAGAACTACTTTCAGCAGCCGAAAGCGGGACCGAGCCAGAGCTGATCTGGGAGAGCCGTTCCCTTTTCCTATTAATCCCATTGTTCAAAAACTGGCTTCAATTCAGCAGGGGGCGCAGCAGAACTGAGTCAGTCCTCTACGAATAGAAGTTACAAGAATTATTTACAGCTAAATTATTATTTACACCTGCTTGTAGACAAAAAAAAAAAGCCAAGATTTGAGTTAAGCTAATACAGCATCAAGAATGTGTCCACTCATGTCCACTTTGTTGTTTTTACACAGAGGCCGATGTGGCCCTCAGTGGCTTCAGGACAGAACGCGGTCCCTTCGTGGTATCCAAACAATAGCAGACGTTAAAAGTGTAGTTAGACCACAACAGAAAGTTCCACGTGTGTCAAACAAGCTGGTTGTGGTGGCTGATGGTGGCTACCGCTAGATATTCTTTCCTGATGATGGAGTCATGCCTGAAATCAAAAATGCTGGCATTTTTGTCTAAGAAGAAGGAGGTGCAAATAATTATTTTAGCCAAGTTAGTGAGGTAGTGTCCTGGGAACACCCTCTGCTGCATCCCCGACTGAAGTGCAGACACTCCAGAGGCTCCAGCTGAGTGCTCATTGTTGGCAGAGCAAAGGGCAGCAGTAGTTTGTGCACTTTCACTAATTAAAAGTGTGAGAACTTTGTAACACTTCCAGGCTGTTATTGGTGGCTAGACAGGGCTCCTACTTAGACAACAGAGCCAAAAAGTCAATTTCAGTGATCAAAAGCACAAAAACTTCATGTCTAAACCAGAGAAATTCAATGAAATCAGCAGCTTACCCCAAAAATGACCCTCCAACAAGCTTTTCTATATGTTACACTCCTGCTATAACCACTGTTACGCAACACTAACATGCTTGCATCAGGGATTTCTCCCTGCACATTTCTGTTCTTTAATCATATCTTCCTTTTGACAGTCTGCAGCATGTCACAGTAAAAATTATGGCCAACCTCCAGAAGGCTCTAAATTCTTAATTCACAAGTCTCCTTTGCTTTCTTTGCTGTGCCTCCAAAACTGAAGCACAATCAGATGAATTGTGAGTACAACTGCACCCCTATTGGAGAGAATAAATGTTTGATCCTGGGTCAGTTTAAAAAAAACAAAAAAAAACAGCGTCAGTTAATCCCAGCTGCTCGCTGCACCATCGAGGAATGAAGCGGCACACAGCGTTTCAACAGCAGCGAGTTAAAACTGAACTACATGACTGAGATTGTGCGATAACATTTTGGAGATGTTGCATTTCAGCAGATTTCATCACCTTTGACAGAAAGATCCTATCAGGCTGGTGTGACTAATACAAAGTCACCTCTCGCCTTCTCTGAACAGCGCGCCTGCCTCATCGTTGTTTTTGTTCAGCTCGCTGCCATTTCGGCTGCGTTTTGCACACTTTAAAGTGGGGAGCTATGTTATCCAAAACGCCGTATTTTGGAGTGAAGACTGTACGTCACGCAGCAGGCAGATCTGTCTCACTGAGCTAAAAGTTTTATAAGCTTGTTTTTTGCAGCCATACGCCAGAGGCGCCTCGCACACCACACGTGCTGTTGAGACACCGCATGATGTGTTGGATCAAGTCCTCCCTTTGGTATTCTGTTTCACAACCGTTTCTTCTCTGGCAGCACTTCAGACGCACTCACCCTGACATACTGTTTCATTTTCCTCAAGGACGCCTCTCTCCCACATGCATCGCACAGGAACAGCAGTCTGCAGCTTAAACGCAGCCAAAGCAAATGGTGTAGTCCTTTTACAAGCTCATGAAAAGTGAGCCTGTGTGCGCAGTGATGTAAAAGGAAGGGGAAGACATCATGTACCATGTTCTTGCTGTATATATATATATATATTTTTAAAAAGCTGATGAAAATTCAAGGTGATCAAACTTGCTTTTTCTGTCTTTCATATTAAGCTGCATGTTCAACAAGCAGCTTCCTGTCTGCCCAAGAACATGGATGTCACAAGAACTGATACTTTGGTAGTTGACCCAAAGTGAAAACAGTGAATAACACCAGCTGCTAACTGTTGCTTCAACCATGCTCTACATGTTAGCTGAGACAACAACAGCACCGAGCAATGGTGAGCTAATGAGACGTTTTAGTCTGAGGACAAATTAGGGTTCACTTTTTCACCTGATGAGACTTGGATCTTTGGTCCACAACTGTAAAAAAATGCATTCAGATGACTGCAACAAACCTGCCAAATCAACACATTACTGACATCATGCAAACGCTTAAACCGGCTTCTGTTTGCAGAAGAATTACACCTTTGCTTCATGTTGATTCAGACTAAGATTCACTTCATTGCGAGCGGTGACCCGCAAACCACAAAAAGTACCAAAAAACAAAAGCTGGTGGCTTACTTAAGACCAGCTTATATGGATTTGCTGATATCTTTAGGCAGCAGTAAATAATCAAAACAAAATGCTAGAAAAGCATTACCTTACTTTCCAAAGATTTTATTTATAGAATTATATGTTTGCTGTCTGCTATTGGAGTATGGGACTGAAGAGCTACTACATAACAATTCCCATCCATGCACGAGGATGTGGGTGAAAAAGAGAGACGTTTGTTTCATTTAAACAGGACCTAATAAAGAAAAAGGGTGTCATTGCATATTTTGTCCAGCAGAGCGGCTCCAAACCGCTGTTCCTGACTCCCTCTGTGCTGTCTGCAGCACGCGCAGCATCAGGGATTTGTTTCCCTCAGCCAAAATGGCTGAACAGACACACACTCAGCACACTAGAGGAAAGTTAACAAACAGTGCTCTCATCATTTTCCCTTTTTAATTCACAACTGGCAGTAAGAATATCAGCAGGTGTGGACGTCTGAAGATTTTTTTTACTCTCACTAAAAGATACATGTATATACATATTCTTTGCCCTTTAATGGACTGATGATAAAATGTAGAGGGGAAAAGGGAGTAAAAACAGGTGGCATTTCAAAAGGGAGGAGTCTGAAGAAAGGGAGTTAGAAAGCAGTTACCATGAAGCCGGAGCTGAGACCCTGGACTATTGAAGCCAGGCATGCAGACGAGAAAGCCAGCCGATAAGCCTGGCTGATAAAAGATAGAAAATAGCAGCAGATTTGAACTTTCCCACCGTCCTAAGATCCACAGGGGGAGGAGGGGTTGATTCAACTACTTATTGAATCCTCTCCTATCTACAACCAACACCCCCTCCCTCCTCCTTTACCTCCCCAAAACCCAACAGCCAGGCAAGGCCAGTGAGTGGAGTGGGAATACAAGGCTGATACATTCAAAGGCACTCGCGCACTTTCCTCACTGCTCCCAAAAAAACAGAGGAGTTAGAGACCGGCCAGAAGGTTTCTCGGAGTGGACAACCGAAGGTCAGGAAGTGCTAACTGGTTTCTCTAGACGCGTACACACAAACACACACACGCCTACACAAGGTCATACAGTATGTGAAGTCTACCCATCATCGCCGTATCCTCAAATTATATCAGAGACAGTGTTTCTTTCCATATCTCCGCTCCTCTCCGCTGATATAGAGACACTTGGCCTTGAGTGAACTCGTGAGAATTTTCACCCACACATCTACACACACACAGTTTTTCCAGTGAAAGGTCATCATCATGTACTCATCGCGGTAGTGAGACGCATACGTGGAGAATTACTGACAGGATTCATTCATATACTCATGTAATCCACAGACAAGCAAGACTCGAACAGCACGGTACAGGTGTGATACGCACCTATCTCACATCCAAACACACTCTGAAGTTTTTCAAGAGAGAGAGCAGGGCCGGCTGAAAAACTGCCCTGTCAGATCTGATGAAAAAACAGATCCCACTTAATCTCTCTGGTCATTGTCAGTGACTTGTCTAGGGTTGGGGTTAATGTCCAGCTTTTTTAGACATCGTCTTTGACCCTATGTGAACCTACAAGAATGAGTTTTCAGTACACATGTAAAAGAAACCACAGAGCTCATGCAATAAGGACGGCTGATCCAAAGATTAGATGCTACATCCTCAAAAGCTCAGTTGCCTGTGGACAGGACAGTTAAAAGATCAGAAGGCGAGAATCAAGAGCTGAAAACTGCAAGAGACACAAGAAGCAGGTTCATGTACAGCCTGAATAGCAAAGTGCACACATGTGAGAAAAGCAGTGATCGTGCATTTGTGTTTATTTAACTTTTAGCATGATTAGTGGTCAGTGTCACTGCCAGTGTGTGTGTTTGTGTGACTCTTTGTGCGTCCACATGACATCTCGATCTCAACTCAAGATGGGAGGCAGGTTCGAGATTATAATGGTATGCAGGAGGAAAGAGACCGATGTGGTCCTCCCTCGCAGGCCCTCCCGGTCTGAGTGACCTTAAACACCACATCGTCTTCTGACATAAACCAGCTCTGCAAACCATGTTGTTAACATTGTGAGAGACAGCGGTTTATCATTAAGACGCTTAAAGATGCCTCCATTTTTTTTAACGCTTCTATTCGCCTTTTCGTCATCTAGGTCTTCGTCAATCACACGAGCTTTGCTTCTAACCCCGACTATCACTGCACGCGTCACAGGAGGAACAGTTGCACAGAAGGACTTAACACAAGACACACACACACACACACACACAGATGTTTCTGTTAATATGAGACTAAACACACTCTGGGAGGGAGGGAAAACAGCGACACAACAGAGACAAAAACATGACAGAGTGCAATGAAAACTGACCGGGGGAGGCTTTGTGTCTGTATGGAAATGATGTCATTTATAAATGATGCATTTAGGTGAAACTACTCAAGACATCTGCAGGCATGACCTTCAACTATTATAGCAACTTCCAGCACACAGTTGAAGTGTCTTCTTCTAATCTTAATGGGGTTTCAATGCGTTTCCTGAAAGAGTCAAACTGCTTTCAAATATTTTGGGGCCTTAAAAGTTGTCAGATTTATGTGTGCCCCATAACTCGACATTAGTGGACAAAGCAAAGACCTTTCCTGCTGAAGAATTAAGCTGATACAGAGATGCCAAAAACTGTAGGCTAGCTCCACATCCTAAGTCAATCTCCACAGACTCCACAGCAAATTTCCAGCCTGCTACAAAAAACCCTGTACCCCTTCATAACAACTCTGTGGTAGGTGAATTTGTTCACGGTTATTGCTACACTTTAAAGCAGGGGTGGGGAAATCTGCAGGTTTCAGATGTGTCCTTGATCCAGCACAGCTGATTTAAATGACTAAATGACCTCCTCAACATGTCTTAAAGTTCTCCAGAGGCCTGGAAATAAACTAATCATCTGATTCAGGTGTGTTGACCCAGGGTGAGATCTAAAACCTGCAGGACACCAGCCCTTACGGCCTGGAGTTCCCTACCCCCGCTTTAAAGTCTTAAAGTGGCTGCTTTGATTGACAGGTGTGCTGGCGGAGCTAGGCTAGGCTTCACCTCTGCTAACTGGACTCTCTGAACAACTGACATAACGGTACCTACAATCATCTGTCTTTGAACAAGGAAATGTTTTAGAAACAAATGAAACTGAAAATGTTTCTGTGCTTTAATTTAGATGATTTAGACTTTTCATACCAATAACAGGAAACCCCCAGAAGCCATTTTACACATGAACTGCAACCCTGAACTTTTATAGCACTTACCCTAGTAAGACTGCATGTGACAATGCAGGGATATCAGCCATTTTTTAATCTGCCAGCACCCGAGTATAAACTCCTTGTGATGTCAGATTTTAGCAAACAGAGGCTAATAGTATGGTTTTTATCCCAAGTGTCGGCAATCTGAGGTTAGAGTTGTCACAGATGATGACTTGATGAACCCAAGTTATTGGTAACCCATGTAGAAACACGGTTCTGTTAACCCCTGCTTGTTTGAGACGGCTCATAGTCTCAGGAAATGTGCCCAAAACAAACCCAAGCTCAATCATAGACGATTACTGGTGATGTGGTGGGTGTTTAGAGATTTAATCTTTAGCTTTGATCAGTAAAATCGAAAGTTTACTTGTTAAAAGTAACACTTATCAGATGCTTCTTTTTGCCAAATAAGAGAAGAGTTACCTCAGTAATCTGATCATTTTTCTCGTCTTGGTTCTTATCTGCAGTTTGCCCTGAGACATGACTCTCTTATTATCCTATAAGCAAAGGAAACGCTTCTAAATACTCTTTTTCTCACACATTTCTTCTATAATTACCGTTGGGGTGTTGATTTTTTTTCTCCAAGTTAATTAAAGGATGTAAATCATCTTAATGGTCTGATCCGTCTAACAACTATACTCTTTTCTCCTTTCAACATAGCTGATTGCTCCCAGATTGGATTTCAGGAGCCTCTGCGCTGTCGCAGGTTTAAAAATGTTTCCTGACCTGCTCTTTTTCTCAACATTGAATATTTCTTATGCGAGACAGACGCTGCTATTCTCTACGAACCTGTTTGTTTTTGCTGCCATTAAAAGCACGTCGTTGGGTTTAGATTTAAACATGAAGAAAGCTTTTTACTTTTTAATGAATTTACAGTAAATCTGCATGTGCCCATTGTAATTGAGGGTCAAGTGTGACGAGGATGTACACAGTAAATAGTCACCAAAAAAGGCATTAAAAGAATTCAATATGCCACCGTTCCACACGAGAGAATCCCACGGTGTCGTACATCTGTGTGATCTCCGGCTGCCTACTGTAAATCTGCCTCTCCGCTGCCAACAAGAGGAAGCTTCTAGCAGGAAACCCTCTCTAAGAAGTCAAGAGAAATACCACGAGAGAGCGAGAGGAGGGGTGGGAGGCGAGATAAAAGGCCAGAGAAATGATAAAGATAAAGAGTCAGACAAGCAAAGTAAAAGAAAAACAAGAGGAAAGAGAGATGGAAAGATGAGGGGGCAGTCTTTTTGTTGAAGAGAGCAGAAATAGAGAAGGAGAAAGGGGGGGTACGCCACTCACAACTTGGCTTTGCATCTGTTATCTCCGCCTCCTGTCACAAGGCTTAAAATAAAAATAAAAATAAAGTGAGATGGTGGCAGCAGTGTTGTTGCGATAGCCCCGTGGAGCATGAAGAGGGGATGTAAAGGAGATAACTGGTTAAATATAACCCGCTGCATGGCTGGCAGCAGCAAAGAAAGGGGGTATTTTCAAGAGGCAGGGCATCACTGGAGCCCTCACTACCCAGATAACATCCATGTTAAGTGTGTGTGTGTGTGTGTGTGTGTGTTCTTGCAAAAGACATATCCATAATTACTCTATGGATCGAACACATGTGCCCACACGCACACACAGACAGAGGAGGAAACACACACTCAGAAGAGGAGCAGAGCCAAGAAAAGATGCGCTCGCTCACATCTATGTATCTCTCTGCCTCACCAAAGGAAGTATCAGCAACCCCCTCCCCATGCCCCCCACCCATCTCACACACACACACACACACACCCCTCCAACGTAAAAAGTCACAACGGGATTTCTGATGGGAAAAATGTGCTTTCCTCAGATGATGGTCAGATAGACGGGGAGTACAGCCAAATGTCAGAGATGATAAATGGAAGGGTGCTGAGACAAGATCACACACACACACACACACACACACACACACACACACACACACACACACACACACACACACACACCAATACTCTCTTCTTCACTTGTATAGCGCACATGCAAATACACACACAAACAACTGTCTCTTCCACATCTGAGGGATCCATCACCATACAAGATGAAATTAGGCAAACTTTCCTCTGGCTAACTGAACTGCACTTGTTTGGCAGGTGTTTAATTGTTCGGCAGACCTTCATTTAAAACATCTATAGTGTGCGCTGAGCTGCATCACCTGCTGTAACTGATGACTGTTCTCGTGAATTCACCGTTTAACCCACGGCACATGAGGCAAACAGGCAAAATTACATATTCACAAAATTTCCAGCGCACTGCGGCGTCGTCATTCAACGAGAAAAAAATCTTCCAGAGCTATTTTTTTTCTCTCCTCTGCTGTTTGACTAATCACCCTAAAACAGAACATGTCTGTCACATGTCTGAAACACTGCCCTGGAGTCAAAGAAAACACAAAAACATAATTTCGTCTAGCTGTTCTGAAAGAACATAAATGCTATAAATACATAAAAAGGGTAAAAAAAAAAAAAAAAATTACATTTTTAAATGACGCCTAAACTCCTTTATAAATGCAGGCGTGGTGCTGTGATACAGGAAGAATGTGGTTTGGCATTGTCTTGCTGAAATAAGTAATTACATACCATCAGATCTGCTGGTGATAGTCATGCCAAATGCCCGTGCACTCACAGACACGCACTTTACAACTAATAATAGGCCAGAAGGTGAATGAACTGGTATTTATGCATTGCTTTCCTGCTCTGGCACAATCATCCATTCATGTTGTGTTTATGTAGGGTTGGATATCTTGGCAAGCAAGTAATCAAACTACTGATCTTCCTATTAGTGTGAGTCTCGCTCTACCTTGGCCACAGGTACCCAGTCCTGTTTACTCAGGAGGAATGGATGGATGATTTATGCATGACTTACAAAGAGAACTTGAAATTTGGAGGCTTCAAACTGCAGGACACTTTCCCAGTTTGACACGACTAAGTTCTCGGATGCACTACGCCGAATCATGTCACGTTTTTAACGCATCATTATTTGGAATTCAGCCAAAAGTACAGTTCGGAATACAGTGTGTTACACTGTGTTACAGTGTATTACAGTGTATGGAGGGCCAGTCGTGTAGTAAGAATTCTTCAGTGCTGTACTAAAAGGACCATTTCTGTTTGTTTATTGCTCAGCGTGAATTCAGTCTGCACTGATTGGTTTGTAACTGCAGCAAGCTTGCATACAAACACACACAAAAATATGTGTGGCTAATGTGTTTGGCATCGAACGCTTAATCATTCCCAATGGCAGCAGGTTTCAGAGGTGATATGATAAAAGGCCACAGCGTGCTTCCCTGTTTGTCCAAATAACTTTTCAAGAAATTATTTTTCTGGTGCAAAGATTGTTTCCATGGTTTGTTTGATTAAAAAATATGTTGTCACTCTTAGAACAGATGCTTTTTAGGACTTTTTACAGACCCCTAAGCATCACACTCTACATACAAATGAGTTTCTGTAGACTAACTTTATTATAAGCAATCCATGTGAACCCAAAGCAAACTTCAAACGGCTCTTAACACTTTGTTTCAATGTGATTCTACTCTTGTAGGATATCACAGACGGGGGTTATCCCTCATACTGCCATCTCAGGCCCGTTTGTGAGCACATCAGCCCGTCCACACACAAACTCAGCTTTTTGTTTAGGAGCTAATACTCAGACAGAGGATGAATAGAGGAGCTGTACTGAGGCCCACCATAAGCTAAATAGGGGTTGCTTTGAAGTCTGAGTCATGCAAAGATTCCGTCGTAGAGTCCACAAATAAAAAAAACTGCCTAGGAATGATCACAACACATTCCTTTTTACAGTGCCGTTGTGTGTATAGATGTGCAAAGAGCTAGGCTTTGGTGATTAATCCATACATACACCATACAATTTTCCAAAGAGTCCAAAGACAAAGTCTTCAGTTTGCTTTTTCAAAGGCACGAACCAGAGAAAAGGTATAAATCCTCACATGTATGAATATAATCTGCCCAGTAATCATTTCATCCTTACTAACCAGTCCTGATATTGACAGTCTTTTAAGCCACATAGGAGAGAAAGATATAACCCAGCCTTAATGCGTGTTTGTCTTACTGGTTTTTAAATAAACCTTTAATATGACTCACTGGGAGTGCAATGTTAAGATGATTGAGGAAGAAAGCTGGTACACGTTTTCTCTCTGCTGTCGTGCAAAACAAAATGGCGAAAGATGCTGGGGCTGGCTGCAGGGCTCAGAGTCTTGCTTAAAGGCACTTCTGCTCACTGTAGGCTGCAAGCCAGTGGTAGCAGTAGAGGGAGGACGCTCTCTCCTCCATTAACGCATATTATTAGGTTATTAGGTGGTGACATCCATGATAGCATCATGGCTTGTCTTCCTTGGCCTGGCCTTGCCCCGTCTGGTCTGGTATGGTGTCTTATAGGGATTTAGTCTCATGTTGATTAGCCTAGTAGAGGTGTGTGTGTGTGTGTGTGTGTGTGTGTGTGTGTGGTGTGTTGGTTTGGGTGTGAGTGTGTGTGTGTGTGTGTGTGTGTGTGTGTGTGTGTGTGTGTGTGTGTGTGTGTGTGTGTGTGTGTGTGTGTGTGTGTGTGTGTGTGTGTGTGGATGACTTCAGAGATAATTTTAATATCAGGCCGGTGTGGATTGCTGATAGTGTTTTAAGGCAGGGCCCGGTGGACCGAGCGCTGGTCGTACCTATCTGTAATTAGTAACCATTCCCTATCACTGATAAGATAAACCACGCCTGACCTTTTCCATTCAGTCACCATGGCAACCTGAAACCCCCACCCCAGCACCGCCGCCTTCCCCTCCATATTATTTTAGTGATTAAACAGCAAATAGTGCTGAAGATGTGAGGAGCTGATAAGGGCATGATTAATAATAGTCCTCCACATGGTCCTCTGAGGTGTGTGTGTGTGTGTGTGTGTGTGTGTGTGTGTGTGTGTGTGTGTGTGTGTGTGTGTGTGTG
>VURO01011544.1:6499-21092 GCA_015108175.1 Pelvicachromis taeniatus
GGTGGGTGTGTTTGTGGGTGTGTGGGTGTGTGTGCGTGGGTGTGTGTGTGTGTGTGTGTGTGTGTGTGTGTGTGTGTGTGTGTGTGTGTGTGTGTGTGTGTGTGTGTGTGTGTGTGTGTGTGTGTGTTAGCCTGGATGCCAGATTGGGCCTAGAGTTATGTGATGTAGAGGAGAGATTACAACGAATCACAAAGCCCCATTCAGCCTTGAGAGGACTCTTAGGGAACACTCTCTCAATGCTTTTTTAATTAGAGCAACGTCTCAGCACACACACACATGCAGACACACAAATCTCTGTGTCTCTTAGGTTTTTCAGCCTCTTTTCACACTTCTTAAAGTATATTTCTATCTTCCAATCACTTCTCAGATTGCTTAACACTCTTTTCAGCACTGCTGTGGGTGTGTTGGCCTTCCCTGATTGTTACTGTGCAGTCAGCATGTGTTTATAGTTGGACGTCTGCTGAGCTGCGTGTGAGGGCGTGTGACCGAGAGCTGCCCTGTATCAGAGGGTATCTCTGTGTTTGTGTGTCAGCGGCATATTGCTGGGCTTAGGGCGGCGCCAACATTCATTACATCACCTCCACAAAGAAACACACACACACACATTCGTGGCTGAGTAGAGCCCCCCGCAACTACCTGCTTTGTCCGGCACAGCCCATCTTTGGTTGCTGGCTTTTTGTGCAGTGAGGTCATTTTGCGCAATCCCCGGGATTCCACACGTGTGCGTCTGTGTGTGCAGTCATTGTTTTCTGCATGTGTACAGCCCCGTGTGAGCCTTTCTTTTTCTTTTCTTTTTTTTTCTTCCATGTGGCCTTGTAAATGTGTTTGCAATGAGTCCCACTCAGTACTTGAGTTTCTGGATCTGCTACGGGTTTATATGTGTGTGTTCGGCTGCCACATCACAGAAAGCAGTCAGGGTGTGTAGATTCACAAACTGGGATGTAGATTACAGACCTAGCAGGGTAATAGAAGAGCAAACATCTCATTACATTGAGAACATTGTATACAGCCCACGCTTTATTACAGGCCACAACTCAGGGCTGGTTTAATGCAGTTTGACAGGATGAAGGCAGTGAGTGTTGGGCAACGAGAGGGTGTGAAAGTTTAATGCATCCCCACTGCGTCCCCTCTCAAACATCATTCATCACCAATGCGCACACACTTTGATGAGTGTGTGGTAATTTTACCTGTGTAAACAGATACCTCATCCATCACCACAGACCTAAAGCCATGTCGCTGAGGTAAACGTCTCCTAGGCAGCGACATTGTGAGGAATGCGTTGCTGTGGCAGCAATACTGTGCAGCAATAATAGGGTGATGTTGTTGTGAAACATTAAGCATTTTCAGGTCGCGGTTAAGGTGAAGCCGAGTGGAAGATAACATAGAAATAACAGCAAAATGTACCTTTTCACATTTCTTGTGAAATCCCATGCGGGTCACATCAATACATTTATATGTACGTAGGAAGAGGTTCCTAAAATTACTTGTGATCATTACCCGATGTGTTTGCAGGGGTTATGTTTATGGAATAAAAGGTAATGGTTGTTTTATAGGACATGGAGTGTGTTTGATGTGGTGGGGAAGCAGCTGGAAGACATCACTGTGGGACTAAGGGAGTGGGAGTCTGTATATACAGGGAAATACCACTGATTTACCCTCAACAATATGTGTGTGTGTGCGTGTGTGTGTGGTTACTGTTATGTAATGTGTTGTAACAGATACACCTGTTGAAAGCTGTTTACGGGATACAGCTGCGTGTTACCTTTGGCCATTTTTATTTCTGTGAAGAGAAGAAGACGATGATAGCACAACTCAGAACTCAGTGAGCCTCGAGTAAATTAAGGACAATAAAGTTCTAATAACTTTCACCTTGGAATAATAACCAGTGTCACCAATGTTTGTTTCTAACTTGCTGCTGTCAGCCTATTATGGTTCAAGCTTAGATATTTACCAGGCTGCAGTTTTTAGGCGCGTTGTCAGGTTGTGCTATCCCATCTCAGCACTTGTGCTTGACAACAGTTGGTATGGAAATACACTGTGGGGTCGGCTCTTTTTCACAGTGACTTTGACTAAGACATGCTAACTACCTAGCTTGCTATGCTGGCTGCCTGTTGGCTTTCAGAGTGTGGCTGGTTTTAGCTGAGATTAACCCTCTCTGCATCCCATGCTTTGATGTTAAAGTTAGTCTGTGGTAGATGGTTTTTTAAACAGATCATTCATCAAACCACCTGCCAAGTATTTATTTTGAAACTCCCAGCTCTTCTTGAACAATTTACAAGGTCCGCTTCCACAATGTTTGTGCGAGCTTGATATGAACTTAATATCTCCAACCATGAGGAAAGTAAGCAATAAGGGGTAAGATTGGGCAATATGTAAAAATTTTCCAACCTACAATCGTTAGTCCAATAACCAACAATAGGCGATATATTCCCCATATGCGCAGACTTTTTGATGGGCGGCGCGATGTAATCATGCATGGACTGATTTGCGCGTTTCGAACACAGAAAAAGTCCAAACATGGATGAACTAATTGACAAATTTCACACTGGAGGAGAAGGCGCAGATAGAAATGGACCGTTACCTCAGCGAGAAGGTCGTAGATGGAGAAGACGATCCACTGACTTGGTGGAAAATGCATGAAAAACGTTTCACAGTGATGTCACTCATGGCACAGAAATATCTGCATATACCAGCCACAAGCACACCTTCAGAACGCATCCTCAACACTGCTCGTAATATTGTTAACCACCTGAGCACACTGCTTATCTCTTCAGCTAGACATGACCATATTTGGAGAAGACAGTAGCTCTAGGGTGTTACAAGGGAAAAGCATGTATTTCCCAACCAGTTGTAAAAACCTCTCTAATACTGCTAACACCAGCATATTGTTGCAGTTGTACTTTGAAAGGAAGTGGTGGACTTGTCAACAAATTAAAAAAATAAAAATAACTCTCCAAGCTGTATTATAACTGTGAAAAATGCTACACAAAGTTTTGCTACCACTTGGCTAGTAGTTATCAAGTGTTTGAAGACAAATGTGAAAAAGTAGAGGCAACCTTGGCAATCTGCTAGCAACCAAAACAATCAGAAGGAGGCGTTCGTGCAGCACCTTCTTTACAAACGATTTCACCCAATCACAGCCAGGGACATCCATGAACCGCCTCCTAACAGTTTTCCTAAGCAACTGGTTGTTATATGACATCCACTATAAGGCAGACAACTCTTGCCAAAGAAAAAAACTTCAGTTGCACCTGCTTTCCTAGTCAGCAGATGTCACCGTTTAGACAGGAACTTCAGGATCATACCTGAAACTGTCGCCTTCTCTAGTCTACAGCTCTGCAGCTGAATGTTATTGACAAAGTGCTTTTGCAACGCCAGTGTTGTTTGTCCTGAGGGGTTTAAATAGTGATAGCAGGGCATTGCCACAAGATGGAAGTGCTGGGCTGATGTAGGCAGATTCATTGAACGTGAGGATTTCACCCTAAATACTCGCACCACGGCTAAAGAGATAGGATCAAGGTCATACAGCGTAACAACGTATCACGACAAGGAGGCTTTTAATTTGCAACTTCTTTAAACAGATGCTGTCTGACGGGGCGCTTTTGATGGGACAGATACGCACACACATACCAATAAAAGTGTAAACAGTAACATTTAAAGAGAGATTCCTTAGTCCTGTTTGGAGACTCTGGTGATGGTCTCCGTGACAACTGCATTCCTCTACACAAATGTCCTATAATGTACGCATGCGCACGTGCACACACATGCACGCATATTGACGTCCCTTTGCATGTTTTTCTGTGTTTTCAGTTCCCTTCAACTGTCAGATCCTCAACTGTCTCCTGACTCTGACACATGCTTTCATCACGCTCATATTGAAATGTATCTAGGGCAGGTTTGCCACTACGCTTTGCCGCTCGCAGGTGAAGGCATGTTACAGAGCATCATCCCTGTGTGCACCCTGAGTGAGATCACACAGTGTTATGAGGGATGAGACGGGGAGCTCAGTGTACACTACCAGCGCAGATGCACTGGGTGTGGTTGTGTTGGAGATGCATTAGGAGGCAGCACATCATTCTGAGTGTTTTAGTGAAGATCGTTTTACACTCTGCAACAGGAAGCTTGCTGATATCATGAGTGCACTTCTCTCCTTTCTCCTTCCTCTGTATGCAGATACGTTCTAACCCACATATAGCATGAGCATTCATATTTCTTATTTGGAAATTCCTAGTAAGTCCTCCTGCTCTTCAGAGCCAAATCGATTCCTCTTGTAGAAAAAGGAGTGATTGTAAATTCTTTGCCCAGCAGCTCTCCCGATCCACACTCTCCTCCCCTCCCCCTGACAGTAAATCTGCTTTTTTTTTTTTTTTTTTTGGAGCCTTTTTTATCTTCTTCACTACACATCAGAAGGAGCAAAGGCTGGAGGGCTGAGTATGAACAGGGCTTCACTCATGAGAAGTGTGCATTTTGTCCTCCATTTTTCCCTCAGTGGAATCTCACTTCCACCTGATGGGAGCACCGTGCTATGTGGTGATCATCACCATCTCTTTCCTTCCACACGGCTTCCTCTCTGACCTCCTTCTGAACAACTGCAATCGATCCACAGGCTCTGGGAATGGTGTCATTCCTATCAGCAGAGGTCACGACATCATCGCTCTGAGACACATAACCAGCCAAATCGTCACTCGGTGTTCATTTTTAGGGTTAGACGGGAGGTGGGAGGAGCCAGAGGGAAAGGGTGCACAGGGAACGAGGAAGAGGATGTTACAGGAAAAAATTGGACTCAACACAAGTGATTTAAATTTCCCCAGAATTCCCCATTATCCCTATTTTTGTAACTCATATGTCTGCCTCAGCATTTGTATTTCCTCTAAGCGTAGCCAGAGTGTTCTCATATCAAAACAAGCTTTGATCCTCTGACTATAGTTTTTATATTCGTTTTATTTTTGTGGGTGTGTGGGATAAGGGGGAATTTCAAAGAGTGCCAGACAGAATATCTTCACCTGTCAAGATTGGCTGAATTATTAAGCATCCATATGCTGTTCTAAGCCCACACTCTTTCCTTTATCTCAGTATTTATTACTTATTCTGTGTTACTCACTCCCAGGCAGTAAACGCTAGAGACCACCCTTCTCATCGGGCAGCTTTTGGTTTCTGTTTGCGTGTGATGCTCAGAATGATGGAAATAAGTCTAATGTGGTGCTGTGTGAATCTCCTGCTTTGGAGCACAGCGATCACAGTGGGAGGGGCAGTTGCACACACACACACGACTCCACGCATACATACGTACACACCCACAAACTGAAGCTTGTCAGTGCTGAATGTGTCTTCAGTGGCTGTGCTTGACTAGCAGTGGAGAACGGCAGTGATCTGAGTGGACATTTGTGATTTATGGAGCGTTTTTTGTTTGTTTGTGGCAGAGGAATGGTGTCAGTGTGTTTTTAGCAAAGGTAATCCACACTGTGGCATGTGTGTGTGTCAGCAGGACTGAATCAGCAGGAATGATTTGAGCTTTATTGACTTTGACTCAGAGTGTATGCTCATGCTGGAGAGGAAGGGATTTAAGAATAAGGATACAGATGTAACGTCACAGGAGGAAAACATGGTAGACCCACTCTAGGGGCCAGAGGACTGCCCCCCTCTCCCAAAAATAAAATGGGAAACGGTATCCAGAAGAAGAGGAAGACAGAAAAAAACTCATCTTCCTCTCCATCTTCGTGCCTGAGTCCCAACAGGGAGAAACCTAAAGGCATCTGGCTGTTTGGACACGCGAACAAACTGACAACAGGTAAGGTTTTGAATGTGCTTATTGTCCTTTATAAAACTGAAGGAGGAGTTTGAGAAGAGATGAAGCTGACTTGTAGTTGTGGCTACTCATGTGAGGTTGTGTGAATTAGTTCCCACAGTAAGCTTTTTATGTGCTGGGTGAATATTCCCATGCTGACTTCACATTAGTCAGCTGCAAGGGTTCCTGCTTATTGCACAAGTGTGCACAGGAGGGCTGTGTGTTGGTAAAGTTGTGTATTTGTGCTGCTGACAAATGATTAAGTTAACAGAGCGTTTTATTTTTATCGCTAACTTTACCCTTTTTGTTTCTTGCTGCTCCTTTACCCCACCCTCCCATCCATCCTGAACCACCCTCAGTGTGTGTGTTATCTTGTGGCTGAGAGTGGGGATTATTTTATGACCGTCTGACCGCTATACCTGCAGTGGAAAATAGAGCTTGGCCTGTCCCACCCTGATCGTTGTCTCTGTTAACTGTCCCTGAAGCAAAAAAAGAAAAAAAATACCCCAGGACAAACAGGTTCAGCCCTGACAGGAACAGATAGATAGTCAGATAGCGCTCTGCTACCGAGATTTGTTTTTCCACAATGGCGCCATGACAAAATCTTTTTTTTTTCCTCCGGAGTTGCTTTGTGTTTCATGCTTTCTTCCCCGAACCAGTCCTATTTTTATTGTGTTGTTTGTAATGGTGACTGATAAAATCTGATCACTTTAGCCTGTCTTCTTCTCTGTCTTTGTCTTTTTCTTTTAAAGTTAAGAACAAACTAGATCCGGGATTGTTAGGTTACAAATGTACACATGGTTTTATTGTGACTCAAATCAGTTTTAAGCCTGGGTCTCTTCATAGACTGTATATAAAAAATGGACACACCCACTGTGACATCACTGATTGGTGTCTGGACTCCGCAATTAGTCACCGATATCTTTATTTATTTATTTTTTCATGTAAACATGTTTTGGTTTTTTTGGTGCTGTTTAACATGGGAGTCTATGGTGGATCAAGTTGCTTTTGGACCCCGCCTCCGCTGGTCAGTGAGGAAGCGGGCGTGCGTGGTTATCGTCTTCTGTTTTCCTGTATTCGCCGCCTCATTCATGGTGGGTTTATTCAGAAACACAGTGAATGCATTCCTGCATTCCTGCTGATTTACTTATGCATGAGCACTCATTCGGCACACAAACCCACAATTTTCTAGAGCAAGTCAAAATGAGGCTTCTGAGGTGATTGAAGCTGCCCTTCGCAACACAAAGAGGCAAATAAAAACAGCTTGGAGGGAGAGAGAAAGGGAAAGAGAGTATTGTATCACATACTGTTGAGCTCTGTATTGTAGGCGTAAAAGGGAAACACACAGATGATGAACTTGGTTAACTATTTTTCCATCTCTGTAGTTCTGGGTACGTTCCAAACCAGAGCCCTGCCTCGCTTTCATCTAACACCCAAGAGCTGTATATCTGGGATTTTGGCACCCGACACACTGCGAAACGACTGGATGTCACACCTACACCACCTCACTTGTTCTGCATTTGCGATCAAAGTCATCAACAGGAATGTGTGATGGTTCACAAGGCTGGTCGAACTCTGTCAAAAATCTCAGATGTACATAATGTGATCAGTCCTGCTCAGAGAAAACATTTGCCCCTATGCCGAGTTCTTGGTTTTTTGGATATTTTTCACACTTGCATGTTTCAGATTGTCAAAAAAAAAAAAATCTAATATTAGTTAAATTAAATGATCCAAGTAAAGACAAAATGCAATTTGTAAATAATGACTTCATTTATTAAAGGAAAAAAAGCTATCCAAATATTCCTGGGCCTCTGGGAAACACTAATTGCCCCAAACTGTTAAATCATGAATTAAGTGTGATTAACCAATTTTTTTTGGAAAGCTAAGTTCAGGGTCACTAGCAACACCGAATGAGAAAGGGGCCAAATGCTGTGTCTCGGCACAAGTCCTGCACTGTCCTGCATAGCCCTCAATCCCTTGAGCCAGCTCATCACTAAATTTGGCTATAGATTCAGGAGTCGAGTGACCATAAACAACCTCCTGCATTTGGATGACATCAAGCTGTAGGCCACGAACAAACAAGGCACTGATTCACTGATCCACCTCACAGGGATTTACAGCGAGGACTTAACGATGTTATTCGTGTTGGATAGGTGTGACTGAATGGTTCCAAAGAGAGGGAAGGGGATCCAGACTGAAGGGGTGGAGTTCCCAGAAGATAGAATAGCAGACTTACAGGACAGCTACAAATACATGGTTATCCAAACAGATTCGGAAAAGCAAGTTGAAGGGTGGGAAAAGGATCTGAGTTATCAATACAAACCCCATACTGGTCATCAGATTACGCTGCTGGAATGATAAGCTGGCCACAGGAGGACATAGATGTCACTGAGTCAGGACACCAAAACTCCCCAAAAGAGCCTGCAAGCAGGATGTAAGTTGCATATTGGGACAGACAAAGAAGTACGTAGGGGTGGAACAGCTGGCGCACAGGTGGAAGGTAAAGTCCATAGTGGTCCCAGTGGTAGCAAGAGTGTTAGGAGCTGTAACCCTGAAGCTGGAAGAGTGGCTCCAGCAGATTCCAGGATGCCATCCTGAAGAGCACAGTCCTAGTTACAACTAAGATGCTGTTCAGAACCCTCAGTCTCCTGGGCGTCTGGTAGAGGAACTGAGTATGAGGACACACACACCACTCTGCTGGAGTGTCCAACTGAAGTTTTTAGAAAGGATGGACCTAGCCACCACTGCAGCGTGTACAGGTTAGTAAAGTCCCAGTCCCGGTGAAGTCTTGACCTGAGAAAGGGAGGAATACTGCAAGGTCATAGGGTATGACTAGTCAATCACTCACCCTAAGTCATAGCTTGATCTACCTGATTTGTTGGTTTTAAGAGGAATCAGAATTTACAAAATAAATGTAGTGTTCTTTTTACTGGATTTCTTTTTGCCAGGAGAGGAGTGCCCCCGATGACCAAAATAAACCATGTCGGTTTAGGGCACTTTTGCTATGGTTTCATTTTTCACTCCCATCATTTAAATACAGTCTTTGTTATTAAGTAATTTAATCATTTTTTTTCTTGGCTTTATCGATCCTGACAGAACATATTATAAGAAAGATTTAGCAGATTTATGGCCCATCCACTGTACATGCACTGATGTCAACTGTAGGGCAGTGGCTACAGTGGATTAGGTTAAATTATACACACACACACACACACACACACACACACACTGACTGCTGATGGGCTTGCAGATGTTTCATATTACTTTCTAATAACTGTCCACTGTGCTGGGAGAACCTCACAGCTGGCTTTTATCACGGGGAGGTCTGAGTTCATCTTCACTAGAATAAGGTGTCAAATAACACATGGAACAAACTGGTATTACTGTAAATTTAGATTATCTGTACCTATCCTTGAACCACACCACTCCTCTGAATTGTTAGTTCCACTATTTGGTTATCTTCTTAACCTTGGACTCTTGTTATTTATCTTAGCATTCAAAAGGACAGATATTTACCCTGGACTGTGGAGGGAAAGGGAACGAATGTGGTGTTGTGGATGATAAAGGACAGAGAAGTGAAAGAACATGGATGACAAAATTAGGGTGGGAGAATAGACAGAAGGTTATGCTGGTGGAGGATATAATTGGGACAGAAGAAGAGAGGAACACATTGTATAAATTCATGACTAAGGCTGCCAGTACATTTCCCTCCCATTCTTATTACAACTGTCTTTTGCTGGTTGTGATATTCCATATTCCATTATCCAGCCGAGTAAGGCTCGCCTAAGCCTTTTGATTTCTGTAAGCGGGGCTAAGACGCTTTCTTCCTGGTTCTCCTTTGAAGATCTCATTTACTGTGCGCCACTGTCAAAGTCATGGACTCCCTGCAGGGGAGCTTAGCAGCATACAGTTGGATAAAGACTAGATGACTCTTCATCTCCGCTATCTATCCCTCCTCTATCCTTCGCCCCATCTGATCCTTCAGCACTGATCGGTTACATTGTGCTGATGTTTCTGTGTGCGTATCCCAGTGCTCTCCTCTGCTTTAAATGCAGCTGAGCTACACGCACGGAAACACATCGGGTTATATTTATAGTTCACGTCTATTCGCTTTCTTTCCTGCTCTGTCAGAAGCTGCATTTCCCACCTTGTGAGACAAAACAACGGGGAGAATCAGGATGATATTTCCATTCTTAAATTTCTTTCCTCTCCACCTACATCTTTGTGTCTGAACTTCAGTACAGTTTGCAGAGATAGACAAGCCCCCGTGTTTCATCGCTGTTCTCCTCCTTCCTGTGAGGACTGAGGATTTTCTCACAGGTATTATAACCTTTTAGTGTCTGCCCGATTTAGCAGCGCAGCTTCCCACCTGTAACATCATGTTTTAACTTGTTGCACAAAGTGTCACAAAAATCTTGAAAGCGGATCATTACCTCCTTCCTTTAGCCTGTTCTCCCATGCCCTTTAGTGCTAGAAACGTTTGTTTTCTCGCCCTCGAGGAAGGGACAGTTTCGGCAACATACAATTGTGGTTAGTCTGACATTTCTAGCCCTAGATGCCATTTCCAGAATAGTTTGAAGCAGGCATGCTAACTATTTTATATGCACTCGCTCATTCTCAGGACTGCTAGCTCTCTGTAAAACACAGTCGTAGGTCCTAACGATACCCAACACAAATAATGACCATTGTGGTTACTTTCAGGGGAAGATCGTCTCAAAATCTTACATTCAAGTCATTGACAACAGAGTGATGCACTTCCTGATATTGTTATCAGCTAAAGCTGATGTATATCACAGTTAAAAGTCTGGTCTTGTGGCGACGTGTCACACTGTCTCTGAAGCAGAGAGTTGTATAACGAGGAAGAGCTTGTAGCAGAGAAAAATCACGAGATGATTAAGAGAAACTTTCTGATTAAAGTCTAAAAAAAAGGCAAGGAAACACAATTGTTGCAAATTGCATTAATAAAGTTTCTCATGTCCTTAGATACAGTCCTAATTCATGAGATTCATAAGTACTACTTACTGGCATGTTAATGATGTAATACGACTCACTTCCAGAAGGGGGAGACACAATTTGCGCTCAAATTGCATCGTTTCAGCGGCGCTGCGCTTACAGCTGCGTGTTGGGGCTCATTGCTCGACTTAATTAGCTCAGGTTCCTTTGCAACCCTTTTTTCATAATTACAGCTGCAGCCATCTACAATCCTGCATAAATAATAACAAAACCAGTTTGCGTCGTGTTTTCGCACGGCTCTGCAGTTCTTTGCTGCTTAGGGCCTGTTTTAGTTTTCTCATAATTGTCTAACCTGCAAAAGTAAGTTGAAATAACACAGTTTCCTGAGGCAGCATCTGACTGTTTGTTGTTGTTGTTGGGTTTGTTTTTGTTTTTTTTTTCAAAAACTTGCTCAGCAGCGGCATCGTCTTTCACGCAGCCCAAAAACACATCAAACAAACCCTTATGCTACACTGTATCTACACCCAATATGCAAAATGGCATTATTCCAACAACAAGTGGCGATTAATGTAATGTATTAATGAGTAATTAATGTCGTTTTCATTTGGAGAAAGGGCAATACTTTCAATATTTTATTAGGAAAAGCAGTGTTGACCATGTTGGTTAGAGCTGTATGACTGGATTTTTGAGTATATTCTGAGTAACAATCCATCGGGTTGCTAAAAATCCTGACGCTTCAGTGCAGCTGAGTGATCCCTCTGTCTCCAGTGCAGAAAGAGTTCATGTATTAAAACATAAATTCAGTCAAAGCATTTTCATCCGCACAGACAAATGCAACCCAGTGTGTTTGTGCGAGAGACATCGTAATTCAGAGGTCTGTGTTTCTGCTTCAGACGTTATTGTAGAATTGATGGTTTAATGATCACCTTTTTAAAATAAGAACAAACTCATCTTTTGTGCTTTCAGTAACCCTCGCTTTCCGACATCGCTGTGTCCGATCTTTAATTCAAAGCTTGTGACAGTTTCATTAAAGCCGGTCCTGCCGAGCCAATAGATGAATTTTCAACTTCATCACAGTGGCTTTAATTCAAGTTAATCATCCGTGAAAGGGGCTCTTTCATATAGATTTGTCCTCTTATGCAGATAAAATAAATCTGGTTTGTAAGCTGCTACAATTGCTGCTGCTGATGTTCTGCTCAGAGTTAGACTTGGACTTATTTTGCAAAAGCATCTGGAAAATTTCACCAGCAGCTAGATGACATTTCAATTTCTTCTCCTTATCCAATTTAGTGTGGGTAAACATTGAAAATGAATATGTTGCTGTTGTTGGACACATGTGAGACAGCATGTGAAAATTTCTACATTAATATGCAAAAAATCAGATGTCATTCATCTATCTCTGTGTATTTTCTATGAATTTTGAACTTGAATATGTCAAACTGTGTCCAGCCTTTGGTTTATTGTGGTTTGCCTTTATCGATACAAATAGATAAACATTCATTTGTAGCAACAAGGAAAAAACGTAACGAGGTTTACAGGAACCTGTTATCACACGTCACCATCAAAAGTTGCCAGGGTCACTAAGAGGGAGTACATTTCACTCGCTAATTTGTTGTGTGTGTGGTTGCACTGTAGTGTGGGGGTTTCCCCCTGATAACTCAGAGTTTTACTGGATGAGGATTTTGGACAAAAGTGTGCTGTTTGTTTGTAATTTCCACACATTTTTCAGGCGTTGTTTTGAGAGATATTTGCAAACAGTGAAAAACACTGGAAATTTTGGAAATCCCAGTAGTTTGTGATTGTGTCATTCCTTGGCTGTTTATTGTGGACAGTCGGGATCCTGTGTCTGCATGTGTCTCTTTTCCCGTGCTGTGCCACATATCCCTTGGCTGTAAAATGTTGTTATCACCCCGCTGGGCGGACAGGTGAGCGGTGAGGTCACTGAAGTTTGTGAATGGAATAACTTGAGAACAAGGAAACGTAGGAGTTTGAAATCTTTCCATAGGTGCATCTACAAAAAAACTCAGACAACTTTGAATCTCAGTGACCTTGAACTCAAGGCCAAGGTCAGAGGTCAGGTTGTCTGAAAATCTTTGAATGCGATAACTTGCGAAGGTTTTTCAAATTTACACCATATACTTTCACCTACTAGCAGGCTGATGGGAAGCACTGGCAGCAGGGGTGCCACTAAGGGGGGACCGGAAGGAGGCACTTGCCCCCCCCCCCCTATGTTGGTAGTAATTTTTATAAATATGAGCAAAAGAGAGAGAAAGACGCCCTACATTAAGCTGAAACATTAGCTTGTTCTTTATTGCTATTTATTGAACTCCTTCACTTTGCAAATTTGGCCGTTAAAACAAGATAATATGTGAGGCATTATTCTTTACAAAATTATTTGTGGTTGTAACTAAAATCCTTTATTTTTGAGCACCATTGCTTCACGCTCGGCTCTCGGGGTTCAGTAAAGCTGCCTTATTGCATTTGCAGGATGAATATTCACAATTAAATTTATTTAATTCACAACCAGGCCAGCATGGTGGCACGGTGGTTAGCACTGTTGCCTCCTGAGTTCAATTCCACCATCAGGCCGGGGTCTTTCTGTGTGGAGTTTGCATGTTCTCACCGTGTTTGCGTGGGTTCTCTCCGGGTACTCCGGCTTCCTCCCACTGTCCACACCACCCACTTAGTGGGGATAGGTTAATTGGGAAATCTAAATTGCCCATAGGTGTGAATGTGAGAGTGACTGTGAGTGCGACTGGTTGTCTGTCTATGTGTGTTAGCCCTGCGACAGACTGGCAACCTGTCCAGCGTGTACCCCGCCTCTTGCCCTAAGACAGCTGGGATAGGCTCCAGCGCCCCCGCAACCCTGAAAAAGGAGAAGCGGCTGCAAATGGATGGAAGGATAATTCACAACCAATTCAGTCCTTATGTTTTTGATCAAATTTTCCCCAGTCTGGTCGCCCAATTAAAAAATAAATAAATCCTAGTAATGCCTCCGGTCAGGAAACCTTGGATTCATGCAGGCAAAGGCGTTATGCACTAAAGCAGAAGGCGGTGAGCTGGTGCCAGCCCCGGCCTCTTTTCTTACTCCAACATTTGGCAGCAGGTTTACTCAAACGCCTTTTCACACACATTTAAAAGTGTTTTCAGGCCGATTTAGTCCGAGTGGTTTTGACTTGTTTACGAACGGGAGGCTTAGCTCATCGGCCGTGCATAATGGGATTTCACCGAGGAAGAGTGACGAGCAAGAGAGAGTGTTTCTAAGACTTTAATGAAGCCTCACAGCGAGCAGAATGAGCTGTTGTTCTCAGTGGCTAGTAGTCACTCGCAGAAGTTAATAGACACGCTAGACACATTCTCTGCGTGTCTTTCTCTCTCACACACACTCACACACACACACATATTGCTAAGCTTTCACTGCTCGTACATTTACATGCGTGTTTATCACATGTGTGTTGTAGTGTAGACTGAAAACAGGCTGCGTCTGTTCAAGCCTAATGCTAACGGTGTGATTCAGATGACGTGCACTTAAAGAAGATGTCCGCCCCCTCGTTGCACCTCGCAGCCCTCTGTGCAGGATGTCAGCAGATCCTCTTATTTATTTATCTTTGCTCCACGTAAACTCTGCTTTTCACGTCGCAGCAGCACATTTGATGGTGGCAATACAAACAAATTTATCTAAAGTGTACCACAGTGCCTTTGCATATTCCACAAGTGGACTTCAGACACAGCTATGACATTTTCCACAGCTTCGACAGCCTGTGACGCAGCAGCCACTGGGTAACTCTCATGCAGTTATCCATCATAACAGACTGATGATCCATTTAGAGGAGAAAAAAACAAGGGGTGATTGTT